>JAZAYU010000042.1:1318290-1534216 GCA_038501625.1 Corbicula japonica
TGCATTACACACTTTATTTAAATACACCAAAGTGCTTGTTGACATATCCTGACCTGGATATTATCAGTGCTTAACTGATTCATAATACGACACATTATTTTATTATTGGTGACAACTGACTCGTTCATGAAGTTCATGAAGCTCTAGAGAGATATCAATTAATAGTGCAAAGTTCGTTGGTTAAGGCCCCTCAGGATTGAAGAACTCTAAGTAGGCAGCAAATTTGGCCATGTTTGTCCTCCGATCGTTCCAAATCGTCAGTTTGCTCCCCAAGTGCTGGTTTGTACATTGCTGCACACCAGATGTCAATACAAGCGACCTGGACTGGTACACTTTAAAAAAAACTGAAATAAAGAAAATGAAAATGCATACATGATATTTTGTAAATAACATGTAACATATCCTGACCTTGATATTATCAGTCCTTAATTGATTCATAATCTGACACATTATTTTATAATTGGTGACACAGTAATATGTATATTTTAGCATTTTAATGCGAATAGCTGTCTGTCTCGTATGGAACCTTAGGACCTGTGAAAATAGAAACAACTGAACATTCAAAGATATTTTAATGAACTTTTCTACGACTTTTGTTGCTGTAAATTGACAATTTACGTGTCTCATAAGTACTGTTTTATTCCTCTTGACCTTTTATATTCAATATATACAGATGCTTAAAATACTGAAAAAAGTGTTGTTTTGGCCTCTGTGTTAAGGTAGATCTGTTGTCAACAAGGCTATAGCAATGTATCTAATAAAAAGTCGGATATGGTTGACACCTTACATTTGCCATGAAGAACATTCAAGCATTGATTTCACTGGACACGAAGGATATTTGATAAATCGGATCCATAAAGCTTACAATACTGCCCTGTTAATTTCTGTATTTTAGAGTGTTATAGCATCCAAAGCACTGTAGAAGAATACTATTAATCTAGGATATCTATATCTACGAATATTGATGATATAAACAGAATTTTTTTTTTTCGTAAACTAAGGTTAACGACTTTTGCAACTCCAAAATGTTGATCGGCTTTCTTTGTATACGTTATTTGACTGGCTCTGTCAAGGTGGGGATCGTGTACCAATGATAATTCCTGAATTAATGTACGCGAGATTAGTCATTTAGATAATACATGTTTTCACATGATTTTTAAAACATTCTTCTTTCGATAAAAATAGTGAATTTGAAATTATTCATGATCGTGAAGTACTAATTTTTTTAGATTTCGTCGGCAGGTCGTATCATGAAGTTAAAACACCAGTAAAAGAAGCAAACATGCGCGTTGTGTAGAAAATTGAGATATACAAATGTAAGAACCCACGAAAATGGCATTTCACGGAAAACCACACAAAACATGGTACCCACGTATATAAGTGCATCATTCTTGGAACTCGCCAACATAAAATAACACAATAAATTTTAAGGATATTCAGAGAACTAATGTTAGTCATGCAGCGACCTAGAGAAAGTTTACTACCACAATGTTTAGATTAAGAATGTGATAGTTTAGTATAATGTCGTTTCTAAAATAATTGAAAAGTGAACTTAAATGCCTACGAATATGACAATATTGCAGGCTCAGTTTGATGAAGCCTGTTCATGGACGGTAATGGAAATCCAGTTTAATCTCACGCGGCCTAGCCCCGGGTTTAAAAATCACATGGTTGTAGCAAATGAAGTTGTCCTAATTAGAAGGAAGATAATAATTAGAAGAAAACTAATGACGTAACTTTGTCTTCGTCCGAATTAACTGTTTGAATATCTGCCTTAGACAATTCAGTAAAAGTAAAATCTCTCCATTACTTTATGAAAGGAGGTCTGTGGAACTATAAGAACAAAACAGATTTTAAGAAATGTCGGAAACCATAACATAACATTAACTTAGAGCAAAAACTTAGAATCATTAAACTATTTTAAGTATAAGGGTTATCGCCTCTTAATCGTGGTATTAATTGTGGAAATCAACGCCGTTTTTATTGTCATTGTAATTGACTGTTATCAGACACGACTGCTGACAGTCGCATTCCATTAAGCTATTATTCTTTTGTATTTATTATATCAATATGGAAATATCTTTTGACTGCATAAGTATGTTGTTGACTAGGGAGACGATTGTTAATGACATACGGTAATAGCTAATCTAACACCAGCAAAGATATTTTACGTACGTTTTTCTGTTTTCCACTGTATCAAAAAAGTTAAATATGCATATAAGGAATCGCCACAGCCAGAAGAAAAACATAAAGCCTTCACACGCAGCTAATATTAGAGAGAAAAGAGAATGGGTTTACAAGTCTTAGAATATCAATTTCAAATAAGACAGCACAAACTATCAAAGAAAAAGAAAACATTGGCGGTTACCGCCTTGGAATTGTCAGTGGCAAAATAATTTGCAACTTGGGATTTAAACCAGGTTCTAGGATGGACTAACTTCACACTTGCACCAACAGGTTTCCACGTAAACAACTGAGAAATATAAATCACCTTCATGGTGCATCCAAGGTTTCAGGGTTACCGAAAATAACAAAGTTCGCATTTTCTCTCCACAAGTTAACTTAAAGATCCTTACGCAAAGCGAGCTTTAATTTGCTTCTAACTTATACCACTTTCTCCCCAACGGAATCAAACCAACGACCACGTACTTTTTATTCTGAACTCAATTCCCTGAGCATCAGGTAAGAATCATTTGTCCCCATTAATAGATAAATATGTCTAACAATGAATCGGCAATGGATTAATACTATCAACATCGTTGTAATTTCAGGAAGCATTATTGTAGTTTTGTTACATAAATTATTTTTACGAGCTATCGACAAAGCAATTATTATAATTTATTATAATTTAATATGGGGCGCGACACGGGGAAAAAAGTATATTCGGACAGTTTTTATGAGCACCAAAATGGGTAACCCCGTGTATTTCCCTTTTAAGATATAACACGTGTTACATGTTGATTAAGTTTAATAATTTGCAATTTCACAAAAATAACAGAAAAATACTTATACTAATACTATCATGTAGTTTTCTTTTTTTATCGAAAAATCATTAAGTGGGAGATTTTTGTGATGTGTATAACTTAGTGAGTCTCAATACAATGTACACACGTCCAAAATTTATTGTAGCTTGTGTTAAAACTATAACATGTCAAGTGAATGACATAAATAAAAATGAAAAGTCAAAAATATTCGATTAACTTGATACATGTCTGTGTTTGAATGTCATATTTCTTATAAATAAATGCAATTATCTTGATATTTGTCAATGTAAGTACGTATGCATTCAAGTTTAATGGATAAGCTAAACGTGATTTAAAAGAAAAAGCCCTACCGTAATTGCTACAGTATTGGCTTTCTATAATAATAATTTTATTATCTGAAAGTTGTATTTGCAAGATATTGACGATCCATGGTTGTGACTCATTTGTGGTTCATTTTTGACAATCTACTCGCAACAGAAATGATTAGGCAACTACCAAAAATACGGAATCGGAAAATCACACTGCCGTTGTTTTGTTGTTTTTTGTTGTTTTTTTTGTTTTTTTTAGACAAAAGGGGATAAAAAGACCTCAAACTGATACTATGTTTTGCTGGAATTAAGACATTTATGAATAAAATGACACGATGTCATTTTAAATCATTTATTTTACATTACTGTCTTTGGGGAATGTTTTACTTTGTTTCAACCCAGAGTATGTTCATTGTCTTCGTTGAGAAAATAACACGCATGCATGTTTGAAAGGCAGATAAGAGACACATGCACGTTCTCTGCTCGCAGACGACAGAAAATTGTAAGGCTTTATATATGCATGAGGATTACCACAAACAATCTTAAGACATTAAAGATTTATGAAGAGATTACCGTATGCACTTACATGAAGTTTAATCTAAATTTAATGACCTCAGATCAGTTTAGGCATACAGAACACATACTTGAGATAATAATATATAATTGCAAATGTAAGTCGAAAGACTACATAATCATGTTACGTTTTGGGCTTTCGTTTTGGTGATAAAGTGACTTCAATTATATACCGGTATACCTGCCATACTGTTTTTAAGTTAAAGTTTGCTTCTTACGTACATTTTTTATCGTAAGAAATAAGTTCAAATAACCAATGATGTGCAATGTTTACTGGCTCAGGCCATACTTAGATCTGTTCGGTGCTTGGCTGCATTAATTATCGCCGCAAGGAATCGCTGAGAGCTTTAAATACGAAATCTGACATACGACCATCAACATATTAAAATTAAATGCCTCGCGACCTTTAATCGCCATTTAATACGAAGTGCACGTTGCCAACAGTAATATCAATTCAATAAGAATTCTTTCTAATATAAACCTCTTAAATGTTTCATTAAACACTGTACTATTTTGTTAAAACAACTGTGTACTTGAGTATTTCACTTGTTAAAACCCTAAGTCACAGTAAACTACTTTTGACACTGACCGTTCCAAGGCGGTACCCCATCGGGTGCTCTATTTCGTTACTTGTTTTCGGTCTAACTTTCAAAAAGGGTCATTTTATAAATTCATGCACTCCTAAGTGGCTTTGGTTTCTGAATGTGGCTATTTTTGATATGCATGTTTAATAGCGCATTTTTTAAGAATCAATTTGGAAAATAAACTGGCCTTGAACCCTTGTTTTATTTATGTTTACATTGTTGATCTTAAGCATGTGTTTACTATTTCATAAAAATAAATTATATATTAGAAGCTGTTTGATAGATTGAATTAATCTAAGGTCAATTTCGAGAACTTATTTATTATCATTTTCTCTCAGAAATAAACATGCGAGAAAATGGTCTTTTTAAGCACTAGATGTTAAGATGTTTTGTGCTTCAGTTTATTTGTTCGATAATGACCAGCAACGCGAAAGCCAGCATATGTCGTAAGTGATGAAGACCATACGGGCGTAATTCACTCAAGGTTCCATAAATGCGGTGTTTATTCAATAAGTGTTTATCCCTCTTTATCATGTTTATATTGATAGGTGCGTTTCAATATTATCATATGTAACACATTTATCGTTCTTGTCCTAACTACAAAACATATGTCATTTTTGATCAACTATTTGTAGCATGTTTTGGTATAGGTTGATATCTGAATATTATGTTTAATCCAGAAAATATTTACTTGTATTGCAGTTAACGCAAAATCTGTTTCCCTCTGTATTATCCAACCTTTGTTTTTTACGTCTGATTCATACCTACATGTAACAGGATTATCAAACTTCGTATATTATACAACAACTATCTGAACCGGTTGTGGCAAGTGTGAGGTTGGTGCACCCTAGTACCTGATTTACCCCCCCCCCCCCCCCCCCAGTTCCAAATTGTGTAGCTGCTGACTGTTCCAAGACTGTTACCCTTCGGATTCTCAATATTTTTAATTGTTTGTGATGTCTGGTTTGAAATTGCTCTTTTTATAAACCATGCTTTCTCTTTCTCTTCTTCTTGGCCGTGTGGGGAGGCAGTTTTTTCTGAATGTGGCAATTCGTGATATGCATATTTTACTTTTATTGATTGATTATCAAGTTATTTAACCTGCTATGAGTTCGATTAAACGTACCTTACATTCATTATACTGCTCATAGTTTCTTGTTCTTAGTAAAGCTAAAAGCAAAATGGACTATGAGTTCGTGCTTTATGTGTGTTATATGCGTTATAATGCTCCCGCATTTAAGCCCATGCCTGGGCAAAATACAATTTAAGTTCTAGCCTATAAAGGGTACTGTCCATGTCATGCACAGCTGAAACTCGGGACGTCCCTTAATCTTCCGTTGAGCCTCTGTATGCTACTGCTTCGCTTTCTTGTCATAATCTGATCTGAACGATAAGAACGTTAGATCTTGTTCCTCCTTTAGCTTAATCATTCTTGCAAGTCCTGAGTTCAGCTATATGTGTCAAAGGATCAAAAATGTCAAATCTTCTGTCACATTCATCTAGTTCTTGCTTGAGCTGCAGAAATGAAGTAAACTGGTAGTGTAAAAGGTGATTATAGAAAAACAACCGTTTAAATAGTTTTATTTTCATAAAGACATTAACTGAATATAACGACATTGCAGTCAAATGGTTTTAATGATAAATTGATCTCTCGTGTGTGATTTCTTAATGTTATGGATTATAATAACTTGATTCAAGGTTTGCATGTAAGGTGCACGATAAATATTGACATATAATATTTGTTTTCTTTAGACTTTAGACTTTGCACTTAACTTACATCGCCATTCCTAATAAAATTTGCTATTTCCTTCGTTAATGGCGCCATTATCTTTCCAATAAAATAAAGCATTATACTCCTAAACATCTGCTAGAAACTTTCAGTTTGCTGCATCTTTTTCTGTAAGAAATGTCAATTTATCACATAAATTACAAGTTTTATTGCCAATAAATAACATGGGATTTTTCACTTTCTCCTTATTAGCATAATATTATTTTTTCCTATATCCACTTTCGGCTTTAATCATTCCTTGAAATTTCATCCAAATCCTATTTTAAGTAAGGACAATAACTCTTATTCTAGCAGACAAGTAGACTTACTTTAATCATTAACATGCATCCGTATGGAAATCAGTATGCTGATGCAGAATATGAAAACGACTACCACCCAACAAGGGATAAATAAAGCTTTAAATCTAATCAAAGGAACTATGCTCTGGAGTAACATGTCTGTTCTTACTTACAACCAGAGTCAGCCGACAACTTATGGGAGGCTATAACATGCAAAAGTCTGACAAGATAAGAAGGATAGGTTGCTAAAAGCAACGTCGTGCTTAGAAGACAAAATAACTTCAAAGTTAACCTTAAGTAACGTGCCAAGTGAAACAAAGACAGATTACATAGTTATAAGTTTATTGTGATGAAATAGTTTTGTTAACAAAACTGCTAATGTCCATAAAATATCCAATTAAGCTTTTCTATAAGATTACGTCACCTAAACGAAAGAAGTCACACTCGAATATTTAAAATCCGACATGGAAGTTCTACAATCGCTCCAATAATTATTAAATTCGACTGTTAATTGCTTGTAACGGTATATTTTACGGAGAACTGTGCTAAAAAGTATAATCGATTTTGCAGATTTGATTTTTATTTTATGCTATGCAGAGATTGATTATAATAGAATTTTCTCGGTGAAAATAAAGTACATAATTATGCATTTCTGTTTTTAAACTGCTATACGAGTATATCATTTTTATTTTCACTGTTCTGTATCAAGTTGGTGTTCATACGCATATAATATTTCGAATGAGAACGTTTAGAAAACGAGTAGAAGTTGGAAATATGCCGTCATAACGTAATGTCATAAACAAATGTTGTTACGTTTACTGTTTGCCGAACTACTTTTTACTTATTAAAACAAAATTAAATTTATTTCCAATTCTTCAAATGTTTAAGATTAGTTTGTCACAAAAGAATAACGGGTTGAAGTTGGGTATATGCCGTCATGACGTAATGTCATGAACAAATGTTGTGATTTTTACTGAGGACCGAACTACTATTAAATTAAAACAAAATTAAATTTTATTTCTAATTTTTCAAATTTTTTAGACAAGTTTGTCACAAAATGCATTTCAGTGAATATTTATTTTATATGAATCCTGAACACCAATAAATAATATTTTTAGACGGTATTTAATGACGAAGCTTACATATCTTGGCACCGTTTACTCTTTCAGTTATACTTTTTCTAAAAATGTAATATATGCATAACAGGAATCGCCACACTCACAAAACAGGAGAGGAAGAGAGAGAACATGTTTGTTCAATGTGGTATATAAGAGTATTTGGGTGAGTGGAGAATTTTCAGAGAGCGTAAATGATCACATATTTTTTATGGACAATAAAACTTTTAAACTATGCGATAAATTTACATTTCTTTTAAAAAACATGCAACAAACTGGCACTTTCTCGCGGATATTTAGAAGTATAATGCTTCAATTTATTGGTTAGATAATGGCCTTTAACGAAGAAAATGCCATATTTCATTAGGGATGGAGATTTAAGTTAAGTGCTTGGTATACAAGAAAGCAAATATTGGCGTGTGTATATTTTTCTTGCAATTTGCATGCAAGCATTGGATCTCGTTATTATACTGCATAATCTGAAGAACTAGACAAGAGAGCTAAATTTATATTTAAAATCATTTGACTGCACTTTCGTAATATTCAGTTTATAATATTGTCTTTTAAGAAAGTCTCTTGTCGCTAAAAGTTGGAAAAATAAAACATAATCAATAGATCACATGTGTACATGTTCTTATTCCGAATTGGAAGTTTAAAAAAAAACAAGTTGATATGATTTAATGAAATAGTGCACGATTTTAAGATTGTTATTTTTGATCACCTTTGACAATATATTTCATTTCAGGTCATACGAACTAAATGAGAGATACAATAGCTTTCACATTTTCAAAAGTTCAAAGCTAATCTAAGGACTGACGAGAAAAGGAGTGAGTAGAAGAGGGTGCGAGATCTAACGTATCTATTCATCAGATCAGATTATGCCGAGAAGTTGAAGGCAGTTACATACAGAGGTTCTATCACTCCGAGCTTTCGGCTCAACCCAAGATTAAAGGACGTCCGAGTTTCAGCTGTGCCTAGGACTGGGCATGACATGGGCAGTGCATTTTACAGGCTAGAACTGCAAGTGTGTTTAACCAAGCCGTGTTTGTTGACAAATCATGGTCTTGATATTATCAGTCCATAACTGATTCATAATTCGACATATTTATTTATTAAAGGTGACAACTGACTCGTTCATGAAGCTCTAGAGAGAAGTCAATTTCAAGTATATTATTCGTTGGTTAAGTCCCCTCAGGACTGAAGAAGTCTAAAGTAGCAACAAACTTTGGTCATGTCTTTCTGTCTGTCGAACGTGCAAAATCATCAGTTTACACACCAAGTGTAGAGTTGTGCCTTGTTGCATACTCAAAAACAAACAGAAGTGACCTGGAACGGGATATTTTACACATTTAACTGAAATTAAAAAATGAAAATGTATACAAGATCTTTTGTGAATAACATATATGAAATCTTTTATTCTGGTCCGCCTTCTAGAATAGGGAAAGAGAAACAACTTAAAATTCATAGTTATTTCTGGAGACATTTAACAACTTTTTTTGGTGTTAATTGACTATTAACGTAGGCGGTTGTCTCATTTTTAGAGGACTCAGTTATTCTTGACAGATTAAGTCCGTATGGATATTATAAATGCAGGATAAACAAAACCATGATAAACAGTCGTGTCTGATTGTTGTCAATTCATTTAACTGTCATCATTATTTCACATAGAAATCCATATATATATATATATATATATATATATATATATATACTAAGAAATGTGGTAAGTTACGGGTCTAATTTCGATATTACACCTTTATGTGAGGTGCTATAAAGTAATGGGGTATATATGGTACCCCGTAATTTTCAATGCCATTTCTATGCATATTCGGACTTCTTAAGTACGATAAACTTTATTCCCGTAACACGGTTTATTATCGAAATTTATTTTCGGTCTATAAAAAAAAACCCGAAATTTTTTTTTATCATGAACCAAATTTTTATATTACAGCTTATAGTACTTACAAGGTCAGATAGTGCATAGAAATGACATTTAATTAGCGGGGTACCATATATACCCCGTAACTTTTATAGAACCACACATATAGGTATAATATCGAAGTAAGACCCGTAACTTACCACATTTCTTAGTATATATATACAACCCCTGATTAAGGTTTATTACAGAGACCCCATATCTGACGATATTTCTGTATATATATATATATATATATATATATATATATATATATATATATATATATATATATATATATATATACAGAAATATCGTCAGATATGGGGTCTCTGTAATAAACCTTAATCAGGGGTTGTATATATATACTAAGAAATGTGGTAAGTTACGGGTCTTACTTCGATATTATACCTATATGTGTGGTTCTATAAAAGTTACGGGGTATATATGGTACCCCGCTAATTAAATGTCATTTCTATGCACTATCTGACCTTGTTAGTACTATAAGCTGTAATATAAAAATTTGGTTTATGATAAAAAAAAATTTCGGGTTTTTTTTTATAGACCGAAAATAAATTTCGATAATAAACCGTGTTACGGGAATAATGTTTATCGTACTTAAGAAGTCCGAATATGCATAGAAATGGCATTGAAAATTACGGGGTACCATATATACCCCATTACTTTATAGCACCTCACATAAAGGTGTAATATCGAAATTAGACCCGTAACTTACCACATTTCTTAGTATATATATATATATAGGGGAAGGGTGAGATAAAGTCATACATACAAAAAAAACTTAGAACGTTAATATATATGGAAACACATGGGGAAGATTCGCACGATAAAGCACTTTAACGGGCTAACTAGATTATGACTAATTAATTGTTAATGAAGAATCTGGCAATTTTATTACAATAACGAATATTTTATAAGAAGCATTTTAACATTTTATGTATTTGCGTTATCAATTTTTATTACTTTTTTATCACTGATAAGGAGGTTATTTGTGGACATCACGAGAAAAGATGTTTTTGTAAAGCTAACGTGTTTCATTAAAATTTATAACAAAGTGAAATTTGCATATCAGGAATCGCCACACTCACAAAACACAGCCTCCCCTCGCAGCGAAAAAGAAGAAGGGAAACAACATAATGTTTGTAATCATTGTATGAAAAGCGACCTTCGGTGATATAGAAAGTTTTCACGTGACGTCTCAGCGCAATACATGACGTAAATAGCAGGCAGAACAATCTAATATTAACTTGTTGAATCACTGATCCCAAAATAATAAATTAGACAGTAAATGGTGTATACGAGTACATCAAAAGGTCCAATTCTGGAACCAGATAATATCCAAGAAAAACACCATTTTAATATAACAGAAGGTAGGGGAATATACAATCTTCAATGTGGTATATAAGTGTATTTGAATGAGTGGGGAGGGGTGTGAAAAATGACCGTAAAATACAATCCCTGAGGGATGAAACGCTAACAGTATTGATTAAAAGTACGGGGAGACATTTTACGGCCGCCACACAGCACAGACAAAACTACTACTAAGTTTGACCACAAGCCATTGCTTTTTATGGATATCGCGGTTTAAACTTACATTATATAGTCAAAATGTATAACAAATTATAGGTATGTTAGAGTAATTAAAAACTACTGGCTCTTTCCATATATAGTCAAATGTTTAAAGTTTTATCACACGACATGGCTCATTATGCATGTCGCGGTTAAACTTAAATTATAAAGTCAAAATGTGTAACAAAATCACTAGTGAGAATAACAGAACGGTATCAGCCACAACTGGTTAAATCAATTACAGATTGAACATTGTTTCTACAAAAAAAGTGCATTTGTGCAAAAAGAAGAACCGTCATTCATTTTCGGCGATTGCGATTGTATTATTCGTTTCATCTAGAAAGAACGTTGCGGCGTAATACTTGATCTGGTGAACCATAGAACATATTTTCAACATTCAGCCAAAAAAGTTCCATTAGTACCATTGACAGTTCGAAGGGATTATCCCCATTTTTGTTCTTCGTTTTCTGCTTGTAGTTTCAAATACTTTGAAAAGGGCATATTTAAAATGTGGCTGTGGTATCTAAAATATTGTTAATGGTCAACTGGTCGTATTTCAGACTTGTCTGTAAAGACAAAATGTTTTGAATCTGGCCGAAGTCGAAACTTGCATGCGGCATACTTTGAAACCAGTCTACATTCAAACTTATTCTTGTGTCAAAATAATGGAAACTTATCCGATTGCACACTTGTCTATAGTGTCCGTTTTTGAAACTGGTCAGGCTTGTTTGTTTATTCATTGACATGATTCAACATTACTCGCAAACGTAAAATAATGTCTTAACTTAATCTCTCCAAGTTATGTACTTTAAACTAGGTCCATAATCATTATTAAGTCGGGTTTACAATTAGCACAATATCATTAGTCTAATGTGATCTAATAGTTACTGTTTGTATGAAAAAAGATAGTATGTAAAACTTGATTTACCAATGCGGTCTATCCATCAACGATTGGTTAACCTAGTTTGCAAATGTATCAGTCAGGGCGTACTTTTGCGTTAGTTGTTTGAAGAATTTCGACCTGTAGTACTTGTTGATGTTTATATTTTCAATATTCTTAGAAAAAGATGAAAAGGGGTCTTTGAAACCCCTGAATACGACAAACATAAAATTATTGCACACTCGGATTGATTGAGCCTTTTCATTAACGTTTTAAGAGCAAAAAATATAAATTAATTGGACAGAAATATAAACTTTGATTTCACAAAACAAAATAAACAAAACAAGAGGGAAGTTTTATTTCAAAGAAATTCGATTTATAAAAAACATATCCAGCGTAATCTATGCGCCCTGCTTTCAGAGGAAATTAATGGTTTCAATTATGTCCGACATTTTAGATAGATTTAGAGCATTGCTCACGTCAAATGCAATCTAATGTCAAGATGTCAAGCGGAACACGCTTTTTGTAGGCGATAAAAATCGTTACCAGTGTTTTTTAAAGTGTTAAAGTGCATTCACATTGGTCAGACAGTCTTAGCAAGCGTAAAAGTTCATTCAAATTTGTCACATGATTGAATGTTTCATTAAATGTATCCAATTAATGGTTCTGCTTTCGCCTTTATCGGGAAACAAAATACAAAAACAATGGAAAACGGATAACGCCGTATGGAGGAAAAATACTACAAAAAACGGATTATAATTGGAAATTTAAAAAGCGGAAAATACTTGTCATGATTTTTTATATTGTTGCAAAACATAGTGAAGGTGAATACTTCCTTTTCATCTCTTGTAATTTGTGTCGACGAGATTTACAAACATATATTTTGTCTGTTTCAGCAGTTTTAACTTAACTTTTACTTACATTATCCATATGTAATACACAGGAAATAAAAAGTATTGCAGGAAAGATTCTGCTTTTTACGAACTCATATCTATATGAAACTCGTAAACTTTGTATGCCAATGGTTGTTTGTTTATAGCACAAATCAAGCTTAATAAGAAATCAACGAAGTTTGCAGAACTGTGTTGATTTGTTTGTTGTTTCATTTAGTTTTCGGAAAGAACCCTAAATCTGGGTCTTTGGACCAGTTTATTAATTTCCGCGTTTGCTTTACAATGAGTGACTTCAAAAATCTCAAAAATCTCTGCTGTTGTAGGCAAAAAAGTTGTAACAAAATAGTTTACTTAAACCTTTTATAAATGTAAAGTTAACATTTCTTTTGCCTCTCTAAATCAATTTATTTCATGAACGTTAAGTTACTTTAATAAGTTCTGTTCTGTTATCTTTGAAATATGTATATGTCTTCTACCATGTGTGAAGAGGTGTGTGTTTTCCGGAATTATGATACTTTGCAGGAACCATTTTAGGTAATATTCTATGCTGAATCCGAAAACAACTCTAATAAGGGTTTTTCAATTAGCAATTGAATCCCCGTTTTTAAATGGCATTGTCACATTGACTTTTCTCAATTTTGTTATTTGAACAATATCGAAAGCTATACATGTTGGAATATTGAAAATAGTGATATAAAAAGAACGATTTAAACAAAAACAATGGTCTTACATAAGAATCGTTCTCAACTAATTTCAAATAACACAAGTAAGAACGACTTCAATAGATGAAAAGGTAACTTTGAAAGCCGACGAACACGACAAATATGAAAATATTGCAGGCTCGGTTTGATTGAGCCTGTTCATGGGCAGTAATGGAAATGCATATCACTAAGCACGCCGCCTAGCCCCGGGTTGAGCGTAACTCAATATTTACACCAATAGACAGTACAATTCTGATCCATCCCAAACGATGATATGCATATATATAAAGCAGAAGTATTCAAACCAGATTATAGTTTCACCGAACAGCAAAACCAGGCATACTAGCTGGCATGTACTACCCCGAACACATGCACTTTAACACTTCAGATGTTTCAGACGTTTGGTTGTCCGTGAGCGTTGCGACCGTTTAGATATAAAGAAATATTTATTTTTCATTAAAAATTGTGGTATGTTAAATCTTTTTTCACATTTCGATCAAATTATTATTTATTTTTATTATTTCTAAAATACAATTTAAAAAGACTTTGCAACGTGTTTTCTTAGACTTCATCAGGCAAATTATTTCAACAACAAAAATAACATAAAAACATGATAATCATTTATTGTTCCTGATGCATCTTAAGTAAAAATAAATGTTTTAAATTCTAAAACAGCAGCACAGTCTTAAACGTATACGTATAAGATTTATGTGATGTTAGAATGGTTCGAACACTATGCTAAGATAAAGTATCTTGGTTTTGATCTGTACTTTTTATTCCATTATTCAATTATATCTTATATTTACACTAAACAAATGTAAAACCATTGATCTGTTTTTGATGTGACGAAATGGATTTCCTTTCAGTAGGATGCTAATCTGATATTTGTCTAGACGCAAAATAAAAAATACTTACCTGCTTCATCGATGCAACTAAATGTTACATCGCATAAAAGATTTAACAATGATTGTCTTGCAGTTGCAATCTTAAAAATAGCTACTGTTTTACTGGTGATTGGACGTCTCTCTGCTATTTATCGGACTACTTTTAGAGGATTACTAGGTGAACCCAAGAATCTGGTTTTATCCCCGCCAGTGATCGTTCCAAGACGTTACAACCTGTGGTTCTCATTTTCGTTCATTGTTTGTGGTGTATATTTTTAAATTGCGTTATTTTCCTTACTATTACTACCTTAAAACTGTTGGACATTGCGAAGACATTGGAGAGGCTGTGATAAATATTATGTTTATCCCTGTTTTTATCTCTATTTATATAATAAATTTTCTTCAACCTAAATTTCAATTAAAATAAACAAAACAATTCTTTTTTAATCAGTGATTTTAGTTCAGTATATGAATAGAAACAAAAAATATCAGTATATTTTAAAACATATCATAATATAAATAAGTGATAAACTGTGCGATGAAGCAAATGCAGTTTAGTAGCAGTAGCGCTGTTTGTGCCGTGTGGCGGCAGTAAAAAATCATCCAAAACATTTAATCTGTGCTGCTATCAGTAACGTCCTTTGAAGGTCGTTGAGCACCATATTTATGTACAAGTAAAAAGAACATCTTAAATTACTTTTGTTTTTATATTTTGGCCAGTTTAAAGCAATATACATGCCAATATAGATTTGGATACTGTACAATCATCACAATGATATGCTTCCGGCTGTAAAAAGTCTCTCCTTACATTCAATTATTATGTTTAGTTCCTCCCAGTTTTCTCGTTAAGGGCGAACCCGTACCATACGCCGCTGAACATGGAATGGTTTTAATCTAAAGAATACCCCATTTAGGTTCTATGTTCATCGCTTCATGCATATCATCGTTGGGGATGGATCAAAATTGTATTGTTTATTGGGTGTAAATATTAAGTTGCGATCAACCCGGAGCAAGGCGGGGTGGGCACTATTATACACTTTCATTACTGCCCATTAACATGCACAATCAAACCGAGTCTGCAATATTTTCATATTTGTCGTGCTTGGTGGCTTTCAAAGTTCCCTTTTCATCTATTTTCGTAACAATCGTTTAGGCTTGATTTGTTATGGATTTCGTGAAAATCAAAATAAATATGCGTAACACAGTGACATTTTTCCTCGTATTGTTTATTCCGTATTTTATTATAAAAATATAATAATCACTTGTCTTACCGAGATTGAACCCGGGGGACCTTCAGGTGTTTAAGCGAGATTCTTGTCCACAAATCAGGTTAACAATTCTGTCCTACAATGTTCAATATGAGCATTACAATGTATTACCATAATTGCCAAAGAATTTAATCTAACCAAGTCATAAGCCGTGCTTTTAAATGGAAGAAACTATTGTGAAGAAAACTGTGTGTACATGTTTGGTACTCATAAACAACGCCCCTAAGATGCCTCTCTAAAGAACTTTTAAAGCCACCGAACTCGACAAATATCAAGAAGTGAAATATGCATATCAGGGATGGCCACATCCAGCAGACAAATATCAAAACATTGCAGGCTTGGTTTGATTGAGCCTGTTCATGGGCAAAAGTGAAAACGTCGCCTAGCCTCCATATTTAACCCTTTCCTCCATAGATACACCTTTATTGCATGAGCGAACAGATTAGATCCAGATCAGTCGGCACATCCGTGTCGTCTAATAAGGATCTAAACTGTTTACTTTTTTATTCGTTAGGTTATTTCTGATCAAAATGTGACCAGTGCAGATTCTGATCAGACCGCACGGATGTGCCAGCTGATCTGGATCTACACTGGTCGCACATGCATAAAATGCGTAATTATGGCGGTAAGGGTTAAACAAATATATGTTTCGTGCTCAACAGCCTTCAAAGATGGTAATTGATAACGGTTCTGATTCTTATGTTTTATACATTTGTGTGCTTTTGCATGCAACGTTGTTAATCTTATGGGTGGGTTTGGATTTACATTGTATTTCACTAAGACAACTTGTACTGGTTTGTTGATATGAGAACCTGTTGGGGCAAGTGTGAAGTTGGTGTACCCTAGAACCTGGTTTAAACCCCCAGTGGCAATTTGTTATGCCACTTACAGTTCCAAGGCGGGCGGTATCCCTAAAGGTTCTCTTTTTCGTTAACTGTTTATGGCGTCTTATTTGAATTGACATTCTTATAACAACATGCTCTCTCTTCCTCTCTTCTTTTTCGCTGCGGGGCGGTTGTGTTTTGTGAGTGTGGCGATTCTTGATATGCATATTTCGCTTTTTTAATATTGAAGAAAACCGAATAACAGAGATACGTATATTTCACACAAATATATACATTAATGAATAAACTTCGTTTGACAATTTAGTACATGTAAAATCCCTGAATAGCACAAATTACAGCTATTGGCGTTTTGGTAAACGACGCAGTATGAAATTGCGCAATATTGCCACAAAACAACAAAAAATGCAATATCGTAATATTCAATCTCGGGAAGATGTATGTTGTTCCTTACAACATGTTGAGTGCCAGGATTTAATTTAACAGTGCAAGAGCAACAGAAAAACAGAAATCACTCAAGATTTGATGAACTGTGTTTCATTTTTCGTGACGAATGTAAATACCTGAAAAATATAAAGATATTGCCTGCAAAATTCTTCGAAACATACATTTGCATTCAAAATAGTAAAAACAAATTAACGAATAATTACTTGAATCAGTTTAGACGTCTTCTTTGGGTGAATAGAGAATTTCATTTTGGTGCTTTAAATTTTCTTTGAACTTGATGTATGGCAAATGTAACTGGCAAATGTTCAATATCATGTCCTGATATTTGTCCATGTTTTTATTTTCTGATTACTGGTGTAAAGTTTGAGTCGCTTAACCCGAAGCTAGGTGACATGGGTAGTACTATGAATTTCCATAATGGCCCCTAAACAGGCTGTGTAAGGAAGCTGTGTCTGCTGGATTTGGTCATTCCTGATATGCATATTTCACTGTTTATCTGTTCAGATTTGTTTTTAAAAAAGTAATATATATATAAAGCATATCAGGAATCGCCACACTCACAAAACACAACCTTCCCACTCAGCGAAAAAGAAGAGAGGAAGAGAGAGAGAGAGAGAGAGAGAGCATGTTTTTTTATCAGTATGTCAATTCAAATAGGGCGCCACAAACAACAAACGAAAAAGAGAACCTTTGGGGATACCGCCTTGGAACGGTCAGTGGCAAAACAAATTGCCACTGGGGGTTTAAACCAGATTCTAGGGTCGAAAGCATCGAACGTCAGTAAGAATCTGCAAATCATAGTGCGCCTATAAATATAAGTATTAGAATAAGATGGTTGTCAAAACGGTTTAGTATTTTCTGCTAGGTTTTCGTATTCTTGTTATCAAGTTAAGCATTGTAATTGCTTTAGACAATTATGAACTCTTTTAACACTAAACTAATGTAAATACAATATGTTTTTGATGTGAGGAAAATGGTTTTCCCCATCAGGAGGTATATTACTAGAATTTCGTCTAGACGTAACAAATCTGGTACACGAATCATGTTATTCGAAAAGCTTCTTCACAACACTTCCAACTTGCTTCCTTTTGCTCAGAAAACCACATTAATCACTCGGAACACACAGCCTCTCCATTTAGCCAATAAGTAGAGAGGAGAAGAGACAAGGGGTTTATAAAATTATAAGTTTAGCCTTGGTTTATAAAAATTAACTAAAAATGAGACACCACAAACAAATATCAGGACACGGCATTATTTACTTTCTGGGTTCTAATAGAAAATTGTCATTAGCACAGGCTTTGTCAACGTCCTGCAAAAATATGATACTGAACATTTGCCAGTTACATTTGCCATACATCAAGTTCATAGAAAATTTAAAGCACCAAAATGAAATTCTCTATTCACCCAAAGAAGACGTCTAAACTGATTCAAGTAATTCAAAGTAGCGCTATTTGTGCAGTGTGGCGGTCGTAAAAAGTCTCCCCGTACATATAGTGAGTACTGTTATCAGTAAAATAAGCCGTTACCGATGTCGTGCAGTGATGACAACGTATATGATGGCTATCCGATCAACGATTTTAGGGGCTGTCCCGGTTAGCTCAATTGGTTACGTCGCAGGAATTGCAGGGTTAGGCGCTGTCGCCGTGACGGTGCGGGTTCGCTCCCAGCTAGAGGCACTGTCATTTGAAATTCACAGTAGCGCTATTTGTGCAGTGTGGCGGCCGTAAAAAGTCTCCCCGTACATAAAGTCAGTACTGTTATCAGTAAAAAAAACCCGTTACCGATGTCATGCAGTAACTGTTACGTATATCTGGGCTATCCGATCAACCTTTTTCTGGGGTTGTCCCGGTTAGCTCAATTGGTTACGTCGCAGGAATTTCAGGGCTAGGCGCTGTCGCCGTGACGGTGCGGGTTCGCTCCCACCTAGAGGCACTATCATTTCTAATATACACTTAAACTATTAAGTAAAGGCGATTTGTTCTTTGTTTTATATTAGGAAAATTAAAGGATAAACACAAAAATGTGTACAAATCAGTTAATATCAATACACAATAAATAAATAATAATTCAAATCATTGATAATTCAAAGTTCTTTCCCAATTCAGCAAAAACAAAAATAAACCTGAAAGGCAAAACATATCACCGGAGATACCTACACGCATCCCCGCGACGCGCCTTATTTCAAACAGTCACAGACAAAAACCATTAATTTCCTCAATGATCCAAGGTATTTTCATTAGTTTTGCTTAAAGTACCAACAGGTTAAGATTATTCGTAATCCCTATCTGAATATCAAATCAGCAGTTGTTGAAACAGGTGTACACCAAGCAATTCACAAATTTATGCTTTAATTTCATCTTAGCCGTTGCCTCCCATTGAGTTTAAGATTAACATTGTGAAAATCATCAGTACACCTTAGGAAGGTTTTATTCATTAAATTTTGCTAAATAAACCTTTTCTAATGTGATTTTCTGAGCAAAAGGAAGCAAGTTTATTTTTTTATATCTGAAATGTGAAAATAATTGGAAAGCAACATAATGCGTGAAGTCGGACGAGATATTCAAAATCTAATAAATAAGAATCGAATAGACATAAATGTTGCTTTAACAACAGTTTTTCGAAATTCGAATTAAGAGTTGTCGATTGATGACAATCATAGCTTTGTTGGGACTAAATACAAAAAAAATGATGATTTATAAATAAGAAACTTTGAAGAAATAAAACAAAGATAACACTTGAATATTACCACTTTTATTACTGAAAAAAAAAAACGAGACTCGGCGACATTTCAGTGGCACTTATGTCAAGCGACAATATAATTAACAATTAAAAAATGACAGAGCATTAATTTAGTCATTATTTGTTGTTAATTGTTTGTGGTGTCTCATTTTTAGTTAATTTTTATAAACCAAGGCTAAACTTATAATTTTATAAACCCCTTGTCTCTTCTCCTCTCTACTTATTGGCTCAATGGAGAGGCTGTGTGTTCCGAGAGAGGCTTATGATTTTAACACTAACATTTACGCTAGTATGAATTCTGTCTGTAGGTCGGTCTATCTATCTTTACGTCCGTCTTTCTGTCTATGTTTCGGTATTTTCTCTTAATTGCTGGACCACTGTTTAAGTCACTTCGATAAGAAACGTTCACAAAATCGGACATAATGATATTTTAAAACATTGCTAAAAAGTAAGAAAAAAAAAACACTTATACGAAACTGCACAAGAATGTGAGTTGAATATTCGAAGAAAAAACAACGACTACAGGGGCTTCATACACGTTATTTACTTATCAAATTTGAAGAGGTATCTCAAATGAAGAGCAAATCTATATTCTTCCCCACGTTGGCTTCCTAAAGGAGGTTAACAAAAACGAATTGGTGACAGACATACATACGTAAATGTAATATATAAAGTAAACAGTGAATTCTATCTTATTAGAAACTATTAAACACTGTAAAAATATCTATTACCACTTCGTGTCATTTTGTAATGAGAGAATATTATCACTTTATTTACGCAGGCATCATTAAACAAGGATAACACCCGGCTAAATAACTTTTGAATTTCTTTTGACAACTTTCTGCTGTAAACGACCATTATTCGCGCATCATTTCTATGACATGTCTGTGATGCCAATTCGGTACGTGACAAGTTTTTAAGAAATGAATCAATTCGTCTGCGCTTTGATTAAACCTATTTACAAATAACTTTTATACCTGCAACGATTAGGTGCACGTTTATCTTTTGCAAATTCAACGTTTTAAAGTTATTGATTTTACTAAATATGTCTGATTTATTTCACTACAAAAAACACTGTCTGTAAAATGTCAGATTAAAACTCCTAACTATAGTTTTGAGAAAAGTGAGAAAAAGATTCCAAGAAAGTTTAAGTGAGTTAAAAGTTTTATTATTATTAATGTTAAAAGCTTTTACTAAAGATTTTTAATTATCTGAATGGCTATTATCGTTTGCTTTATGTTAACATTAGCGTAAGTTAGACGTATTTCATAACAAATGTTAAGAAATACGGTAAACTTGAGCATTTAATTATGACAAATCAAAGTATAAAATATTTTCATCTTACAACATTTATTGGATTTATTTCACTTAAAATATTAAAGTTTGTTAAATGTCTTGACTATTATTTTGAGCATCGTGAGGAAAGTAATTCCAAAAAGTAAAATACGCATATTAGCAGTTGTTGCCACATTCAGGATACACAGACTTGCACCAACCTCACACTTGCCCCAAAAGGTTCTCATATCAACAAACAAGTACAAGTTGTCTTTGGGAAAAACTCCAACTCAGCCATCAGCTCAACAAAAGCACACAAACATATCAAACATATTAGGATAATAGCATTGAAAAGCCAAAGCCTACCATATGATCTTACCTAGGCCGGAGCCCCTGGAGTCAAATTGGCAAGAACACGATGACAGGCATAAAAGAAACAAATCGAGCCTCTAGGTTCTTTTACATTTTGTAATATGGAATGGTATTGATCTGAAAATACCGTATTGAAGTTTCCATGTTCATCGCCATATGCATATCATCGTATGGGATGGATAAAAAAATGTACTGCTTATTTGTGTAAATATTGAGTTGCGCTCAACCCGGGGCTAGGCGGCCTTTTGGGCAGCAATACGCCTTTCCATTACTTTCCATGAACAAGTTCAATAAAACCGAGTTGAAATATTTTCACATTGGTCGTGTTCGGCGGCTTCCAAAGTTGCCTTTTCATCTGTTTTAAATATAAACCAATTTTATTATTTTTTCCTTACTTAAAATGTATTATATATTTTAGGAGCACCATTTTAGGAATATTAAAAATCAACAACAATACATCAGATCCACTGATTTTTGGAAAAAAAACACGATTTAAAGGCGACTTGCATAGAATGTTGGGTTGAAAAAAACTTTAAAAATCATTTCGAGCTAGAGCTTGGCAAGAGTATCTGGCAGAAATGTATGTGCGTTTGGTATCAATATTTTCTTGAATCGTTATATCACGGTCTAGTTTAAATTCAAAAACATGATATAAAAATCACAAGCATAATACATTTAAAAAACGATCTTACATTTTCCATATTTAAAAATAGATAAGCCAGGTAAAACGATACATTCAAGCAATATCACTTGAAAGAAAAAAAAACATTGCAAATTTACAAATGAAGTCCTGACCTCTCGTAAAATCGAAATTCCACAATCATTTACAAAGTTTTTATCTATTAGATATATTTCATAGACATTCCAGACACTGATCGTAAAAATAATTGATGATTTTGTGAGTTGACTTTCAATTACATCATTTTTCACGATTTCCCTTGTGGAAAATCCATTCAGATGAACCAGTTTGGTGTCTATAGTATATGCAAAAATAATTCCACTTTATTTCAATACATAAAGCAGAAATTTGAATGCCATTACATTGTCTAAAATATAATTTAATGGTTATTTATATATAAAGGACTGTAAATAGACAGTAGAAAAAAAATCCTTTCATATTTATATGACTGTAAATAGAAAGTAGAAATAAAAATGCCTATTATATTTATAGGACTGTAAATAGAAAGTAGAAATAACAAGAACTATCTTTAAAAAAGATAGACGGCGTTGATGGAAAAGATTTATATAAACATGTATATAAGAAAGAAAGAAATATAAAGAGGCGAAGCAGACACAGTTTAGTTATTTAAATTTTAATTTACTTGTTATAGCATTTGACGAACCCTCCTGCCTTCTTAGTATGACCTAGAGATTAAGCGACCGAATCATGACAACTCAAAAATTCATTGAAAGTGTCTTTCAAAAAGATCTTGATCTACATTTATTCAGTTTCAATAAAATACCTCTTGTAGAGTTAGAACTCAAGATGAATAAATGTCCTTGAAATTTAAGAGCGAAATCTACCAACTTTTACGTAAATAAGCTTTAAAAAACGTGTCCTCTCCTGAGGATTGAACCCGGGGCCTCCGCTTGCGTGGCGAGAGAGTTAACCACTACACTACAGTGAGCTTGTACTTTGGATTTGAAATTAACAATCAGTATCAAAGGAACTAGAAAGGAAACCTAAGAAGTAGAAATATCTGCACTTCTATTTCGTAGAAATAAAAATGTCTTTTATATTTATAGGACTGTAAAAAGAAAGTAGAAATAAAAATGTCTTTTACATTTATAGGACTGTAAATAGAAAGTTGAAATAAGAATGTCTGTTTCTTCTTTCTCAGGTTAACGAGGAGTTTGGAAGAACTAATAGTTGCTGTATAAGTTATGAAAAATGATAAGTAAATGAGAAAGTAAAATATGCATATCAGGAATCGCCACACTCACAAATCACAGCCTCCCCACGCAGCGAAAAAGAAGAGAGGAAGAGAGGAAGCATCGGCCGGCGGCAGTCGGCATTTTAGACGTTGCCAGCAAGCAGCTGAGATTTTAAGAAAAAGTTCAATTTCTGGCGACGTCGTGGTGATTTTTTCTATTTTTGCAAATCGGCAGGTGGCAGGGCGGGCGCATTTTTTGTTCGCGCGGTGGCAGGCAAGTGGCAGGCGGGGCGCAGGGCGATTTTTCCTCCGCGATCGAGACCTCAAGAGTCTACAAAAATCGGCCGGTGACTGCTAGAAACTAATTGCCACTCTCCAGCACCCGGCCTGCCACCGCTCTGCCACCGACATGCCACCGCCCGATTTCAATATATCGGCCGGTGGCAGCGCAGAGGCTGGGAGGCGGCAGTCAATTTCGGTAGGTGGCACGACTGCGATCTGCCGATTTCAGACTACCAGACATTAGTTTATAATCAATTGACTATTACCATACATAACAGTTCCCATGGCGTTCTTAATTGCACCGGATCGACTAAGAGACTTAAAAATAGCGGAGTTAAGATGAAGGCTTCGAAGAAATGAACGAAGACAGCGGTTTGTTCTTGCTGTTCTTCTGCATGAAGAAGAACAGCGTTCCCAACAGCAGCGACGAAGCCCGACGGTTTGGGTGCTCTCTCTGTGTGTGCTCTTCGTCTTCGTTCTGAATATTTTCATTTGGTTCAGCCTCAATCTCGTCTTCGCTGCTAGTTTCTTGCTGCGGTCGACTTTCCTGTATTTTTCTCTTCGGGGCTGGCTCCTTGCCCTTTCCCTTATTAACACTGACCTTCGACCGCATATTGTGATGTTACAACTTTTACAACTATGAGAAATCAAGACCACAATGTATGATTTATATATAAACCGAAAATCGGCCTGCCACCGTCAGATTATCGGGCGGGCGCAGAGCGGTGGCAGCTAGATCGCTCAATCGCCGGCCGGCGGCAGTTGTAAATGGGCTGTCCCCCGCCAGGTCGCAGGGCGTTGGCAGTTTAATTCTAGCTGCCGCCGCCCTGCCACCTAACTGCCACTTGCCGGATATTTTGGGGTGTCACGTTTCCCGCTTACCTTTGAAACCAACTGCCGCCGACAGGCGGCATTTCGTTGGCAGTTATATGTGACTGCTCTCAGCGATGTGTAAAAATCGACCGACGGCAGCCAACTTCACGACTCTCCGATGTCTAAATTCGGCCGGCGGAATTTAGTGTGAGTGATTACCGTAATCACCCTAAGTATTGGGACACCCTAAATATTGGGACACCCTTATTTTTCACGAAAATAATTTATTTTTGCGTCCCAAAATATTTAGTAATTTTTGGTGTCTCTAAGTTTTGGGACACTTTTAGAAACAGTATTTTTTGTGTTCCTAAATTTTGGAACACGGGAAATGCGCTCAATAAATAAGTCGGGTCGTGTTTTTCTTCAATATTTATATATATATGGTTGAGAAAATAAATTAAACATCAACAAAAATCTTTTAGAAACACTGGATCCCCGAAAGGATACACGAACAAATAATCTAATCATAAAATATGGGAAAAGTGTTTTGTTCTTACAGTGCTAATTTGTTAAATCTACCCGAACGTTTTTGTCAACATTTAATTGACTTCATCAGGAGTATGAAGATAATTAAAATCAACAAGTGGTTAAGCTATGATCTTAAAGTGTTGAACCTATCGGATTAGTTTGTAAACTGTTTAATCCAATCAAATTATAGCGGGGGATATAGATATTCTATTAATAGAATTAATGTTAACCTGCTTTGTTATATCGCGGAAGTGTGTTTTATGGCCGGGGGGCTCGATACGGGATTATTATAGTAGAGGTACGAAACGGGATTTATCAACGATACACTATATTTTTAATTGTGATAGTGATAAAGTAAGACAAAAGAAAAAGCTTATGAATTGTGTTGAATTAAGAATAAATTTATAAAAATATAAACACTGTTTGGTAAAAAAAAACTAGGTCTATTTAATTAACACGAGTTATTTTATAAGCCTTAGTTATAAATGAGCGTTTGTTGTTGTTGTTGTTGTTCATTAAGATTTTGATCTGTTGTTGTTGTTGTTGTTGAAAGACATAAGAAAATACATGTGACAAATGTTATTGATTGTGTAAATCGGCGTTCACAGGGGCCTGACAATATCCTATGTAGGATAGCAAATACCGATAACACATTTTATGCAATGATAATAACTGAAATAATGATGTTAATTCGTATTCTAACTATAACTGACGGCGAGTATTTGGGGCCTTTAGAAATCAACTTGCAAAATTCACTTTTTACCTACTAACCCGTAAATCATTCTGATAGTCATTATGAATGTTAAACAACAACAACAACAACAAGCGGCAAAACTAATTCCGACCCAGTGACCTACATTATGATAGCTGTTAACTGTACTTGTGACCTAGTTTCGAATTATCATTCGCTTTTATTGATACCTGAAGGTTTTAATGTGTTCAGTCGACGTATCCAATAAGTTTCTCTTGCTTTTCTCTGTGCATCTGTCCAGGAGTTGTTGAGTTCTATGTCAGAGAACGTATGTCCTTCCCGCTTGAAATGTTCTGCAACTGGAGACCGAAAGAACCTATCGTTGGACCAGTCCGATCTATGCAAATACGCAAAACGATAGGTTCTTTCGGTCTCCAGTTGCAGAACATTTCAAGCGGGAAGGACATACGCACTCTGACATCGAACTCTGTTGCATAGAATTCAACAACTCCTGGACAGATGCACAGAGAAAAGCAAGAGAAACATATTGGATACGTCAACTGAACACATTAAAACCTTCAGGTATCAACTATCAGGCTTAACCACTTGTTGATTTTAAATATCATCATACCCCTGATGAAGTCAATTAAATGTTGACGAAATCGTTCGGGTAGTGACGCTAGCATTAGGGATAAAAAAGGCAGGGTAAACTTTTTTCTAGCTTTTTCCCGTTCGACGCTCTTCCGGGTAACATCGTTACGCAATCCCATTATATGACATTCTATAGAGTGTCAGGTGCACTGTTACCTAGCGCTCAATGAGTAGAGGGCAAAATATTGCAAGTATTGTCATCTGCGTTTCTTTATCACTTTAGTATATTTCATTCTTACCATATTATTAAATTTAATTAATAATTTAATAAAATATCGGCTATTTTAAAGTACACAGAAGAAAATTAGAAAAGTGTTTATTATTTAAGAACTTCAAGACATTTCAGACTTGCACCAAATAGAGCACGATGCACTCTACATATCCCACCATACGTTGAATAATTTCATCTTCCTTCAATATCGTCAGGTTAATGAGGAAACCTTATTTACTTGTCATTGATATATTTCTTCGCAGTAGCAATCAAAGGGAATTTGGTTAAGCATTAGTGAGGTATCTGTTTATCCAATCTACAATCTGACGGATTATACTTTAATATAAATGCCCTTGTTGATACTTCTGTTAATGATAATAAAGATTAAACCTTCCAAAGGAAGGGCATTACCTTGAAATGTGAAGTTCGTCAAAAAGGAAAGAAATTGCTAACGAATAATATATCAATAAGACTCTGTGTAAAAGTATGAGGTAACTTCATTTGATGCTTTCACGTTCTCAACGAATTTTTTCTTAACTTTACCAGAATATTTGCTTCTTGGCATTGACTTTGACAGAAGATGCAGTAAAATCGGAATTGTATCAGGTTGCCAGCGAGAATATCATAAACTAAATAACTGAGGGCTTTGAAGTCAAACATAAAAATGTAATGATCTCTGGTCATTTCTTAAACCCAAAATGTAAAAGAATAGTCTGACATATGACGTGGTAAATTTCTTGAACAGTGAGTTGATAGTGATTTTCTTAGCTAAAAGAGTTTCACGTTTCTTTTGAATATATTAAACATGTTTCATTATATACCAATCATTAACCTGGATAATACCAATCATTAACCTGGATAAAACCAATCATTAACCTGGATAATACCAATCATTAACCTGGATAATACCAATCATTAACCTGGATAATACCAATCATTAACCTGGATAATACCAATCATTAACCTGGATAATACCAATCATTTACCTGGATAATACCAATCATTAACCTGGATAGAAGGTGATGACACCATATTAGACAAACATTATATTATTTTTCTTTAGAAACCCTTTGAAATTCACAGTAGCGCTCTTGTGTGCAGTGTGGCGGCCGTAAAAAGTCTCCCCGTACATATAGTCAGTACTGTTATCAGTAAAATAACCCGTTACCGATGCCATGCAGTGATTGTTACGTATACATAAGGACAGCATGAAGTGTTACCGCCTTGTAACGGTTAGAACAAATTTATTTTGCCAATGAGAATTTAAACCAGTTTTAAGATGACTCTACCAACATCACTCTTGAATCGTCTTTTTCCCATATTGAGAAATTTCCTTTAGGTTGTCTTGGGGAATATGCTCCAACACACCCACCACCCAATCATGTTGCAAGCAAAATCATTCAAGAGAATGGAATCAAAAGGAACATAAGTAGATTATTTGTACTATGAAGCTAAATGGATAGGCATTCATTTACTTGACTGGGAACAGAGCATCTGAAGTTTAATCAGAACACAATTTTCAAACAGTGAAATATCATTTTTATTTGCACTGTTTTTTTCGCGATGGTACCCAAACGTACATAACATTCCGAAGGAAAACGTTTAGAAAACCGGCTCAAGTTTGGGTACATGACGTCATGACGTCACGTAATAAACGAACGTTTTTGAGGCCATTTCACGGATTTTTTCTGTTTAATTCACACAAATGGTGCACTAAAAAGCATAAAATAAAAAGAAAATTTGTTTTTACCAGTGAAAGAAAGTAATATATTTCACTCGTGAACTCCGGAATTATGTATAAAATTCGCCACTCGTGACAATACAAATTCCTGAGCTCACTCGGTGAAATATTTTTACTTTTTTACACTGATAAAAAACAAATATCCTCTATATCTTTCGAAGCGGAAAAATAACCTGCATTTCTGGAATATCAAAATACATGTTGACAAAATCCACATTTGCAGTACTTTTATTGCTGCGCGTAGCAAGATTTTTGCTTGGAGGATGTACAAATTGTTAAGATAGATTGCATGCTGACATTTTTAATTTTGTTATAATTTTAGAAGTTTAGTTTAGAAGACAGTGTTATTTATTTCAAAACTTTGAAATGTCATACCTTCAATACGTAATTTATTTCATGAAATCATTTTGTCCTACCGTCACCACAAATAATACTTAAAACGAATCTAAAAAAGCGGCTCACGTCAGCCATTGGTTGTTGTTATAAATATTCTTTGTTAGTATGTAATTTGCCACAAAAACAACCAGACGTTTATCATAAGAATCAAACAGTCATTCAGTAAGAGATAAGAAATGAACTTCATATCACAGCAATATTTTGAACAGTTTTTAAAGGAAATAGAGACCTATTCTTATATAATTTCGTTTTTTTTTCAGTATTTGTAGCCAGCCAACGAATAAATATGAAAACTGAATAGTTTAACTGATTTTCGAGTATTAAATAGTTTTGGGAAAATTTTACCTCATCTATTAACTAAATATATAAGTGAATCATTTATCGGTTTCAAATATTTGCAAATCTCTATTGAGCAGTAACTGTAAAAGATCATGTTGTTAGGTTAACATGTCAACAAATGAACTATCGGGTAATCAACAGAGGTTCCGGTGAGCTATACCTTCAACTGGAAATGGTATTCTTAAGGTTGCATTCAAATTTGTGTAAAAGTTTTTTTTTAATATTGCAATAGTACACAAAGAGAAAAACAATCAAAATAAGAATATCACTTAACATGTAAGACAAGGATTTCGTATGAAACAAAATATTAAATTGCTTTCCGGTAACCAATCGAATCAGTTTATAAGCACGTTTTAGAGAAACAGAGTTACTCGTATATTGCTTAATACAGACTGGATATTAATAAAGCGAAAACTTCGATCAATGCGTGAGACAGTTAGACTTTCATAAACGTGAAATGAAATTAAACATTACAATAGCACTTCACACAAAACAAAATGTTTCTTTTTAGCAGGCACTTCCAGAGATGATTTTAATTTTAAAAATTTAAAAGTAAATTTTCCGCTTCTAGACAGAGAATTGTCTCCTGCTAGATCTTACGGTGTTTATATCTCATAGCTTGTTCGCTTTTCTAGAGCTTGCAATGTTGTTAATTATTTTTTAAATGAACATAATTTTCGTTTAACAGAAAAACTTTTTAAACACGGTTATCGGTATCACAAATTAAAAACCTTTGTAAGTTTTATCGTCGATATCCAGTTTATTGGAAAAAAACACAAACAAGTGTAGTTTAAAACACCACATAATTTAAAAGAACTCAGAAGCTCCATGATTTGTTTTATTTATCCCTGATTGATTTCGTGTTCTTGCTGATTTTACTCCAGATGCTCTGGTCTCGGATAAATCATTGAATACCTGCCCTTTAAGCTGCTGATGTTTTATATGTTTGTGGGCTTCTGCATGACATCATTCAGGTTGGAGTTATTTCACCAAGACAACTTGTACCTTTTTAAGGACCTGTTGGGGCTAGTGTGAGGATGGTGCACCCTAGAACCTTGTTTAAACTCCCAGTGACAAATAAGTTTGCCACTAACCGTTCCAAGGCATAAACCCCAAGGGTTCTCTTTTTCGTTGTTTTTGGTCTCTTATTTAACATTTATATTCTTATATACACAATCTCTTTTTTCCTCTCTTATTTTTCGATGCGTGGGGAGGCTATGTTGCGATTCCCGATACGCACATTTCATATTTTTTCAGATATCTGCATTTTGTACCCAATCACGAATATGTTGATCTCTTTAAAGACGTTTCATTATAATTCCAGAACTTGGGAATAGTTTTAATTGATGGTCTCTAGAGATAACTTGAAACAGTACAATATTTGACAATGTCTTTTTTTACTTAATCATAGCGTGGTTAGAATAGCTATAAAGTACTTTTATGCAAGATTGTTACAGCAGAAGTACGACCTCGTGAGATTACTCTCAATTATGTAATTTTTGAAAACGTCCCAAATGATAAATCAATTGTAACCTAATGTAATTAATTAAGTAAACAAGTGCGGTATTGCAAAAATGAATACAAATACAACTTGATTAAATTGGGATCAAATATGCCATAAGTATTGATCAAAGTCTGTAATAAAGAACAATATATTGATACACTTGATCAAAGTCTGTAATAAAGAACCATATAGTGATACACGTTTCAGAATGTTAACACTGAACTGTCATTAGCAATTTCCTGAAATTTGACTGAATAACATAATTAATCAGGCTGTACGGGATACAGGAATCAATTTCATTGCAAAAAAAATGAAAATTAGAAACAGAATTTAAAAAGGTGCATTGGTTGTTTATATCTTGTTAAGATATTTCGCCTTTCGCCATTGCTTTGCCATAGACAATAAATATAAAAAATCTCTCAAACGGCACAAAGAAGTTCCTTCAAACTTTGCACAAACAAGTGTTATTTATATATTTTTAATTAACATAAGCTGAGAAAAGTTAGAACAGTAAAGAAAAGCAGTTAGACCCAAAAAACCTCTAAAATTATATTTGCAATTTATCACAAAGACGAAGCAACCCTAAACATCATTTTTTATGTCTTGATGAGTAATGATGAGTTAATGAGTTACTGACAACGATACCATAGGTCCTTTTGTCTAACGAGTTATAAATTGTGTTTGACCTTCAATTTCCTGGACGCGAAAATGGATGATATAAAAATAAAAATGTTGATTTCTCTCTTCACAATTGAAAGTTCTTAGATATTGTTGTCAGTTTTATTTCATTCTAGTTGACATTGAATTGTTGTTTTTTGTTAATTTGTGAAAAATTGCAAATAGAGTTTTTGGGTTTTGTTAGGTCTTTCTCTTTTTCTCTACTGTTCTAACTTTTCTTAACTTACGCAAAATAATCATACACTTATAGCATTTATTTGTGCAAAGTTTGATGGAGGTGTATTGCGCCGTTTGGGAGATTTTTTTTTCTTTTTTGTCTATGGCAACGCAATGTCGAAGGGCGCAAAACCTAATCCAATATTTATCCCCTTGTTACATGTAGCCAGCAACTAAAAAGTAAAAATTAAAATTTCATGAATTATTACAATTTTTATTATGTAATAGATTTTCTATTGAAACATTCGAAACAAGTGTGAACTAATTTGTTGTAAATTTTCAAATCTTATATCCTTCAACAGTTTGCGTTTGATTTACATGTTCTATTCTATTTAAAATCGGTCAACGTTACATATTGCAACCTTCATTGCCATCAGATTAGCAACTTCAGGAAGCAGCAACAGAATAGTTATTTTTAGTCCGATTATCCGAATTCGCTTCATTGATGACAATAAAACTTAAAGTTCGTTAAATTCGTTCGGATATATCATTGAATTTTACACACAATAATGTCTGTATTTCAAATTTAGGAAACGTGCACAAAGGTTGTTATAAATTTGATATTATATTGTAAAAATAATTTTTCTTGTTAATTACATGACATCATTCGGGTTGCGATGCATACTTGCATGCATAACTGTCATTAAAATCATTGATTTAATGGCATAAGCTATCGGAGTTTCGAGATAAAGGCGAGAGCGATAAACAGAAACACAACAACAATTTTCGGAAAAGGAGGTCTAATGAAGAACAAAGATCTTCACAGATAATCTAATATGTTATTATCTGCCCAATCGGAAATTCTCAACTTTATAAATGTGCTATTCTTGAAAAATCGTGAAAGGTCAATTACATGTACATGTAACATGTCTCTCTCACAGACGTCGAGATTTGCAGAAATCAGAGCACCTATAATAACCGGGAGAAAGCGATCGTAACCTTGACTTCTAACAATGAAAGCTGCGGTCCTTTACCGCGATATTTATGAGTTTTCGTGAACATTTTCTTGAAGCAATTTGAATTCTTTCAAAGTCATGTGAATAGACGACTTTTTATTGAATGTAGAGATTGTGCAAACAAGGCGATAACTGTATGAATCTAACCATTGAAATTCTTTTCGGGTTCGATCACAGGTAGAGGCAATGCCATTTTTAATAAATTGGCAACCATAAAAATACAAATTTTATCTTCAAACAATCTTTTAATTAAATCCAAACAATTCAAAGGTGGTTCGATTTTATGACATGTTCTTGATGCACTTCTTTAATTGGAAAAGTACCCAATAAATAGGCTCTTGTATATTCAACGATTGCGTTATATTTTATAATCCTCCCACCATTTGCTACATGTACTGTATTTCTCTCCAGTTTGAATATTATTTTAAGACACATCTGAAGAAGCACAAACATTTTGATTCAAACAAATGTTGCATGAATTTTTGCGTTCACAGGAAAAATTAATGCACGGAAATATCTGGTCATAATTTAATCGAATGTCCATCGCATAACCTACATTTATTTATTATAGAAAGCTATGTGTATGTTCTAAAATGTAAAAGCCTTTTAAACAACAACAACAAATCATTATATTTCTTAAAAAATATTAAAGTTGATTGTATCATAGGAACTATATATCATAAATATATTTTGTATTAATTATTATTTATTAAAATATTTTTTGAATTTAAGTTTTCATTTTATTTTATTTTCAGAATATTACAATATGTGATTGAGAAAACATGGTACTGTTAATTAAAAGTTTTTTTGTCCAAGAAGAAGCCCGTAAATCTTAATCTAAAATTTTCTAAATGTCGTCTGAATTTTTAAGCCCCCCCCACGAAGTGAGAGACATGTAGAGGAGTTGCACTCGTTCGTCCGTTCGTCCGTACGTTCGTCCGTTTATACGTCCTCCAAATCTTGTGGCATCAACCCATCCTCAACCATCAGGCCGATTTCTTTCAAACTTGCACAGATGATCAAGTGAGATGTGCAGGATCGTTAAAAAGGGATTTTTTCTTGCGACCATTTTACCAGAGTTATGACCCTTTGTTATTACAAATGTTGTTGCAGCAGTAGGGGCATCAGATCAGTGTCATATTCTAGTTTTTATTGATGTTTGCAGAATCGAGTAAACACTAGCCATTTGTTGTTAGTTCTACTTATTTTTTCATAAACTTGAGTTGGCAAAGTTCTACTTTGTATAACATATATGTTTATATATATGCGTCTTAAATAACTTTAACACCCTACGTAGTTTATCCTACTTATCATATTTTAGCTACACTCTTCATCTACATGTTCTGGTTCAGAACTAGGGTCGTTCTAATCTTTCTCAGGAAATGAAGATTTTATAATTCCACTGTGGAAACTTTTGATAATTAGATTCGTCACACGATACTGAAGTTATTAAAATATTTGTCAGGAGGCGTCATACAAACTGATTTAGGAAGTACTTTTTCCTATGAGAAAATAAAAAAAAATCGAATAATATTGTCGTCATGGTAAAAGAGCTTTTTTTGTTTGGAACAATAATTATATTCTTATAATTTTGTGCGTCCAATTTTTGAAATGATGTGATTCTCTCTTAATTTTTTTATCGGCTTAGTGACTCATCAATCTATTAAGAACAATAAAAAAATCGTATAATTTAGATGTTCAGATTACTTAAGAAAGTGAAACTTAGAAAACAATTCGAGTAACAACAAAAATGAATAAATAATAAAAATCCTGCTGATAGAAAAAACCACCAGAAGTTTAAATTTAAAGCGACCTATATTTTTAGCAAAAAAGTCATTTTCAGAGTGTTTTGTTAAGAAAACAATTTATAACCGAAATGACCTTACCATGAAGATCGATGTGAAACTCAAATATGGGGCACGTCACGGGAAAAGGTACATTCGGTCATATTTTGTGACATTTTGTTGTTCCTATATAAAGAATAAAATTACAAATATCTACCATTTTTTGATAACTAAAAACTGATTTTGTTACACATTTTGACAATACAAAGGTAATTTTATAGCGAAATGTATAATAATTATTGCCATCAGTTTAACTTAATCACGTCATTTCAAGGATTGACGTCAACTGTCCGAAGGTACCTTTTCCCGTGACGCGCCCATATAAAGATTAATTTTTAAATAAAGCCAAGCGGATGATAAAAATAAAAAAACGGATTATTGGTTGTTGCACCATAGAATACAATTTTAATGTTTTGTCACTGGACCCTATAGGGTCTTAGTTTTGAGAGTTTGTTTTATAACGAAAGCTATCATATAAAGTAATTTTATCTCTTTCTCTTGTTTTAGGCTGTGTATTTTAGACTGTGATTTACTTGTTGTTGACTTGCTTAGTTAGCAAATGAATTTTGAACACTTTGGATGTGATTGTTATTTGCGTAAATGCTGTTTTAGCTGTTGTGAACACTTGTGGAACTATACATTAAAAATAGAACAAAAAGCCGTGTGTATATGAACTGGATAACGTTCTATAATGATTATACTGATGATACTAATGTATACTTTTACACTGTCGGAATATTTCACATCTAACACTTATCATTTCCACTGGTGGACAATACAGCCAACATTTCCTCCGACAAATCTATTGTTTTGATGGATAATGTGTCAACTAACCAGACAGGCAGAACTCTGTCTTATAGCTACCTAATCCCTAACTAATCGAAATCAACAGTCATTTGTTTTGGTCATTGTCATGAACAAGAAACTACACTTGTAGTTATAAGAAATCATGATAATGACATACGATGCTACGATTGTAAATTTTACAAAACTACTACTGGATGAGGAATGCTCAATCGCCTAAATTTTGGTGCTTGGGCTAAGTCAATACTCAATGGAATCAGACAATTATTATTGGCTTGAAATCGGTGTTGTCAAAGCAACCAATCACGATACAGTATACACTAAACACCTCTTCCTCTTTCCGGTTATGAGTATTTCAGATAGTGCGTCTACTGGAGATTACTAGTGTCATTCACCCAAAGCAAAGTACTGGCCGCCAGAGGGATTTAAGTAAACGATTCCGGTATATAAAAGTTATTTGAATCATGCATATTACACTGATTTATTAGTTAAAACCTAAATGGAAATTGTATGCTCTTAAACCTTAGTATCATTCAGGAAAAAAGTAAGAATAACAATCTTTATTGTTGGTCGTGCAATGCTATTAGCTTCTTATGTTTTATAAGTTTGTGTGCTTTTGCATGCCACATTGTTGAGCTGATGGGTGAGTTGGAGTTATTTAACCGAGACAACTTGTACTTGTGTGTTGATTTAAGAACCTGTTGGGGCAAGTGTGAGTATGTGCACCCTAGAACCTGATTTAAACCCCCAGTGGCAATTTGATTTGTCAATGTGCGTTCCAAGGCGTAACCCCTCGGGTTCTCATTTTTGTTAATTGTTTGTGGTGTGATTTTTGAAACTGATCACTTTATTAATCATGCTCTCTCTCTCCTTATACTTCTTGATTGCGAGGGGAGACTGTTTTTTCTGAGTCTGGCAAAACCTGATACACCTTTTGATGAGCCGACATAAATTATATCTAATTACCCAGAATGTTTAAATTATGTTGGTTACAGTTTATTTTAATATCCAAATAGCAAAATAAAGCCTTTGCCATTTTAATCACGTGTTGTCTCGCCTTGCAAAGGACCTTCTTGCATATCAACAGATAACTTCTTAAAACTACCAATTTGTTGAACATATTACATGAATATTATGGTTTACATGATGATGATCTTAATTTAACATATAATAAAGACATCTAATGCATTTGTCATGACTTTTGTGAACATTCACTATGAATAAAATGTATCATTGCAGTTTTTTGTTAATTTGTTGTTATATATTTTGACATTTTAAAATTAAAAATTAACAAACCAATTTTTTATAATTTCCTCTTATTCAATTTTCGCGATTAAACAGCAGTTGAAAGAACAGATATACATTAGCATTTAGAAAGAATATTTTTCTTCATTTAATTAACATTACAGTATTCGTAAGTCTAATTCATATTTAAAATATTCATGTTTCTGAATTCACTTTTAAGTGGAAAAGTACCGTTTATACTCAATTTTTCCTCTACTTTCTGGCTTCGTTGGGAGGGTGTGGCAATTCATGGCTTGCATATTTCACCATTTTATCAAATTTAAGGTCATCAATCACTTGTTATCATACAAACATGTAAAAAATAGATGAAACAAAAACAGTAACTATGAAAAGTGAAAGTCACCGAACACGACAAATTAAAAAAATTGCTGTCTGTTTTAATTTAAAAGCCGTCTTTTATCAATATATTTCAAATACACAATAGCTTTGTATCCTGTCTTACCAATTTCGTTTGCATATTTGCAAAGTAATAATCGAAAGCTCGTTAAATGATGCTTTTATATTTTGGACTCTGGAAAAAATATTTCTGAAAAGTAAAAGTTAGTTACAAATAATATAAATTTAAACCATTTAGATTCGGTACCTCTATTTGTAAAAAAGTAATAGGCATGCCAATGGGTACTAATTGTGCACCCCTTGTTGCTGATCTGTATTTATACTGTTATGAAAGAGACTTTATGTTATCTCTTTCTACTGAACATCAAGATGATATAATTACAGCTTTTAACAACACCTCGAGGCACCTTGATGATTTATTAAATATAGACAATAACCATTTTCCATTACTGGTTAATAAGATTTATCCTAAAGAACTACAACTTAATAAAGCGAACACTTCAGAAAAGCAAGCAAACTTTCTCGATCTAAATCTGTCCATTGAAAATGGTTATGTCACTAATAAAATTTATGATAAAAGAGATGATTTTAATTTTAATATAGTATATTTTCCGTTTTTAGACGGCGATGTTCCCCGTGCAACATCTTATGGGGTTTATATCTCGCAGCTTGTTCGCTTTTCAAGAGCTTACAACGATGTTAATGTTTTCAATGAACGTAATCTTTGCAATTCAGAAAAACTTTTAAAACAAGGTTATCGGTATCACAAATTAAGGAAAACCTTTTGCAAGTTTTATCGCCGATACCCAGATTTAATTCATAAATACAGATGCAGTTTAAAATCACTTTGCAACAAGGTATTCCACAGCCAGTTTTTTATGGAGATTTAATTTATAAACTTAAAAAGATAAAAGGCAGTGTTAATTTCTCCCGGTTATTCGTAAAAACCATCTGTAAATTTAAAAAGAAAGGTTACCAACATGATATTTTACAGCGCTCTGCAGGCTTGGTGATTAACCCTTCTACAGTTGATCATTATGCTTACCTCTTTGGTTGCACGACGGTGGCAGGGATTTAAGAGTTTATGAAGGTTAATGGGGAAATCTTTTCTTAAAAGAACTTAGAAGCTCGATTTGTTTCTTTTATCCCTGTCATCGTGTTCTTGCTGATTTTACTCCAGGAGCTCTAGTCTCGGTAAGATCATAGAGTACCCGCCCCTTCGGCTTTGCAATGCTCTTAACTTCTTATGTTTTATATGTTTGTGTGCTTTTGCATGCAACATTGCAAAGCCGATATGTGGGTTGGAGTTTTTTCACCAAGACAACTTGTACTTGTTTTGTGATATGAGAACCTGTTGGGGCAAGTGTGAGGTTGGTGCACCCTAGAACCTGGTTTAAACCCCCAGTGGCAATTTGATTTGCTACTGACCGTTCCAAGGCGGTAACCCCTCGGGTTCTCATTTTTGTTTATTGTTAGTGGTGTCATTTTTTAAACTGATCATTTTATTAACCATGCTCTCTCCCCCTCTCTTCTTCTTGACTGTGTGGGGAGGCTGTTTTTTCTGAATGTGGCGATTCCTGATATGCATATTTCACCTTTTTGTTTAAATTACTGCATATCTGTTGTGTTAACGTATTTGCAAACTTAAGATTTTATGTATTATAGACAGAAATATTTTGCACATAAGTTTATTATCATTAATATTTAATAAACTTCAAATGTTGTAAGCACTACATCACATAGAACAAAACACTAGGCCAGGCTAACATTTTAAAAATAAAATTGACTGAAACATTATCACTGTCAAACTGTGGGCGAATCATGTCAAATTATATTGTTTAGATTTCAAGATACTAAAAAGATAACACATTTTATTACATTAGCAGTTCATGTAGATCTAATTGGGGACGTTATACAATATTTAAAAACCCAGGAAGATCTTTGTCTTCATTAGACCCTATTTACCGGAAATCGATGTTGTGTTTGGTTTTATCGCACGACTTTAATCGGGGAATCCAGATAGTTAATGTCACCATAAACAAATATAAACAATTTATTTGCTGACTGTTTACATGCAATTCGCTGATATGTCCAATAACAGTTTGACATGCAACACAAATGAGTACATGCTGTTACAGCTAGCAATACGTGTTCTTCTTTAGTATTAAATTTGATAACCTGGCCCCGTGATTATTAAACTTTTTTCATGCTCAACTCAATTCTGTGCTCAAACTTAAAATGTCGCTTACATTAAGAGCCTTCATAAATATGAAATAAAGGTCTTTTGTACAGTTGCTATCACGATCAGTTATGTCATAATTTCAGTTTGCTTTATGGTGCTTTAATTTGGAAAATAAAGAAATATAAAGCCATGGACAATTCATGCTCAAATTGAGTAGAGCATAAAATGTTTATAATCATGGGTCCAGTTCATGATATCGATTTTTAAACTTTATAACTTTTTATGAGAAATAAATAATTATATTTTAAATTTTAGTTTAAATTATTTAGTTAAGATATATCGCTGACATCTTAAGGAGCAATTTCACAATCGAATAATATTGGCATTACATTCCATGCACCCTTTTCGTTTTTGCTTTTTAAAGGTGTGAGGACGATGTGTTTTGAAGAGTTTTGAGTGTGATTTTTCATGAAATGCATGCTGTATAGTTTTATGAAAACATTAACTTTATACAGACCGCAATGAAAACGCGATTACAAACATAAATTTTTAGACTTTAACTATTTAATAATTGTTTTGGATCCTGGCTCAGTTTATAAAATCAAGACTTCGGTAAGCTTTAAAAATATGTTATTGAAAATCTTGAGAATCTTACTAAAAAATTCTCAACATTTATTTTAAAATAAAATATTTTGTAACACGTCATTTTTAACACGTAAACGATTTAATTATCGACATTGTATGTAAAAACTGTAGTAAACGGTGGTTTTCTGCAAAACTAAATTAAACTTGTTCGTTGATTAAAAGAAAGAAAATCGCTATTTTTTAAACCAAAAGCAATACGTAAGAAAATGATTTTATTATTTTATCTTAGTAGGCAATTTTAAGCCTTAAACATCTATCATTTGTTTTTCAGTGTTGATCAAACTTTTAAAAGTTCAAAATGTTTTTGTGATAAAATCGACACTTATTTCTGACCGACCGCCTCTTTAATCATGCCGTAGCATCTACTTGAAAACTGTTTATGAGTGTTAAGTGTAAATATTACGGGAAATAAATGATGTTGTTTTATAATGATACATTCTAAGATAAATTACAAGTAAGAAAGTAACTTTCAGAGTTTATAACGCAAAGTAAAATAACAGTGTTATCTTTCAATACCTCACTTTTAGGCTAATTTAACGAGCTAACAATGAACTAACCACCTGGGTCATTGTGTTCTTTTAATAAATTAATGAAAATTGTCTCTTGAGATCATATTTATGTTGTTATCACCTTGCGTATAAATAATTTTTTAAGTTAGATAGGTTTTTCTACCAGGAAAGAAATGTAAAACATAGTATGATATAATAATTGGAAGTTATCTCTCGAGGCCATCAAGTACAAATTCCTCTGAAACATATCTTATGATTCACTCTGAAGATATCAACCTATAAGTGATTTGATGCAAATTGCAGATTAGATAATAATGTTACTTTCAAGCGGCTGTGTTACACATATCGTTTCATAGATCGTTCCAACCGCATGATTTCTTGATAGGAAAATAGGTTTGATTTATGAGATCGCTTTTAAGCAGGAAATTGCAAAAACTCTTATGCACAATGTACCCCTAAAGGCGTAAAAAGTATTTGTTAACATGTCGTATTGAGCTTTTGTTACTTAAACAATAAAGGCTGTTAGAGTGTTCTCAAAAATAAAGATGACATTTGACGGAAAACGGTTGTTAATTCAAACCAAGACTTACAAAGCCTCGCAGCGTTATTTTATCATTCTGGAAAATGCGTATGTCCTAATGTACTTTCAGGAAGTGTACGTCTAGACTGAAATAATCGTTTAAAAAAATAATGAAAGCCTTAAAAGCTTCGAAAGGACTTTCGACTTGTCGCTTGCTATAACATTTCGTGATTAAGATGCTGTATGGTAAGTTTAACCTGACAAACAAAAAGCGCTTTGTTTAAATACCAACCCCTTTTAATCCGCATATAAAATTATCTAATTAAATAATGATATCCTTTCTCTTGTTTTTGATGTGTATTCCAGACAGTGATTTACTTGTTGCTTATATGCTAAGTAAGCAATTTTGAACACTTTGGATGTGATTTTGTATTGCAGTTATGCTTAATCAGCTGAGTTCAACTTTTTGTGGAGCAACAAGGTATAGAACAAAAAACTGTGTGTATATAAAATGGATAACGTTCTATAATGATAATACTGGGTAATTGTTTTACACTGTCGGAATATTTCTCATCTAACACCTATCATTCCTCTAGTGGACAATAAAGCCAACATTTCCTCCGACAACTCTATTGTTATGATGGATCATGGGTCAACTCACCAGACAGGCAGAACTCTGTCTAATAGCTAGCTTATCTCTAACTAATCGAAATCAACAGTCTTTTGTTTTGGTCATTGTCATGAACAACAAACTACACTTGTAGTTATAAGAAATCACGATATTGACATACGATGCTACGATTGTAAATTTGACGAAACTACTACTGGATGAGGAATGCTCAAACGCCTAAATTTTAGTGCTTGGGCTAAGTCAATACTCTATGGAATCAGACAATTATTATTGGCTTGAAATCTGTGTTGTCAAAGCAACGATACAGTATACACTAAGTACTTCTTCCTCTTTCTGGTTATGATTAGTGCAGATATTGCGTCTACTGGAGATTACTAGCGTCATTCACCCAAAGCAAAGTACTGGCCGCCAGAGGGATTTAAGTAAACGATTCCGGTATATAAAAGTAATTTGAATCATGCATATTTCACTGATTTATTAGTTAAAACCTAAATGGAAATTGTATGCTCTTAAACCTTAGTATCATTCAGGAAAAAAGTAAGAATAACAATCTTTATTGTTGGTCGTGCAATGCTATTAGCTTCTTATGTTTTATATGTTTGTGTGCTTTTGCATGCCACATTGTTGAGCTGATGGGTGAGTTGGAGTTATTTAACCAAGTACTTGTGTGTTGATTTGAGAACCTGTTGGGGCAAGTGTGAGGTTGGTGCACCCTAGAACCTGATTTAAACCCCCCAGTGGCAATTTGATTTGCCACTGTCCGTTCCAAGGGGTAATCCCTCGGGTTCTCATTTTTGTTAATTGTTTGTGGTGTGATTTTTGAAACTGATCACTTTATTAATCATGCTCTCTCTCTCCTTATACTTCTTGATTGCGAGGGGAGACTGTTTTTTCTGAGTCTGGCAAAACCTGATATGCATTTGTCACCTTTTGATGAGCCAACATAAATTATATCTAATTACCCAGAATGTTTAAATTATGTTGGTTACAGTTTATTTTAATATCCGAATAGCAAAATAAAGCTTTTGCCATTTTAATCATGTTTTGTCTCGCCTTGCAAAGGACCTTCTTGCATGTCAACAGATAACTTCTTAAAACTACCAATTTGTTGAACATATTACATGAATATTATGGTTTACATGATGATGATCTTAATTTAACATATTGTCATGACTTTTGTGAACATTCACTATGAATAAAATGTATCATTGCAGTTTTTTGTTAATTTGTTGTTATATATTTTGACATTTAAAAATTAAAAATTGCCCACAGCCAAGCTTACAGAAAAAGTAAAATGGAAATCTAAAAAAGGCTAATTTTATAAGTGCTTTCTTTAAATCTCAGTAACATCGTATTAAAACTAGGTACACATTTCAGAAAATAAAGAGATTTTATAAACTAATGTAACATTACCGAAATGAAAAATATAACGATTATTACAATTTGTGCTTCTTGTAATAATTATTATAAAAACGTGTTATGTCCTCCTTCTTCTTGTATTAAATAAACAAACCAATTTTTTATAATTTCCCCTAATTCAATTTTCGCGATTAAACAGCAGTTGAAAGAACAGATATACATTAACATTTAGAAAGCATATTTTTCTTCATTTAATTAACATTACAGTATTCGTAATTCTAATTCATATTTAAAATATTCATGTTTCTGAATTCGCTTTTAAGTGGAAAAGAACCGTTTATACTCAATTTTTCCTCTACTTTTTGGCTTTGTTTGGAGGGTGTGGCAATTCATGGCTTGCATATTTCACCATTTTATCAAATTTAAGGTCATCAGTCACTTGTAATCATACAAACATGTAAAAAAATAGATGAAACAAGAACAGTTACTATGAAAAGTGAAAGTCACCGAACACGACAAATTAAAAAAAAATGCTGTCTCTGTTTGAATTTAAAAGCCGTCTTTTATCAATATATTTCAAAAACACAATAGCTTTGTATCCTGTCTTACCTATTTCGTTTGCATATTTGCAAAGTAATAATTAAAAGCTCGTTAAATGATGCTTTTATATTTTGGACTCTGGAAAAAATATTTCTGTAAAGTAAAAGTTAGTTACAAATAATTTAAATTTAAACCATTTAAATTACTGCATATATGTTGTGTTAACGTATTTGCAAACTTAAGATTTTATGTATTATAGACAGAAAAAGTTTGCACATAAGTTTATTATCATAAATATTTAATAAACTTCAAATGTTGTAAGCACTACATCACATAGAACAAAACACTAGGCCAGGCTAACATTTTAAAAATAAAATTGACTGAAACATTATCACTCTGTCAAACTCTTTGGGAGAATCATGTCAAATTATATTGTCTAGATTTCAAGATACTAAATAGATAACACATTTTATTACATTAGCAGTTCATGTAGATGTAAGTGGGGGCGTTATACAATATTTAAAAACCCAGGAAGATCTTTGTCTTCATTGGACCCTATTTACCGGAAATCGATGTTGTGTTTGGTTTTATCGCACGACTTTAATAGGGGAATCCAGATAGTTAATGTCACCATAAACAAATATAAACAAATTATTTGCTGACTGTTTACATGCTCTTCGCTGATATGTCCAATTACAGTTTGACATGCAACACAAATGATTACATGCTGTTACAGCTAGCAATACGTTTTCTTCTTCAGTATTAAATTTGATAACCTTGCCCCGTGATTATAAAACTTTTTTCATGCTCAACTTAATTCTGTGCTTAAACTTAAAATGTCGCTAAAATTAAGAGCCTTCATAAATATGAAATTAAAGTCTTTTGTACAGTTGCTATCACGATCAGTTATGTCATTATTTCAGTTTGCTTTATGGTGCTTTAATTTGGATAATAAAGAAATATAAAGCCATGGACAATTCATGCTGAGTTGAGCATAAAATGTTTATAATCATGGGTCCAGTTCATGATATCGATTTTTAAATTTTATAACTTTTCATGAGAAATAAATAATTATATTTAAAATTTTAGTTTAGATTATTTAGTTAAGATATATCGCTGACATCTTAAGGAGCAATTTCACAATCGAATAATATTGGCATCACATTCCATGCACCCTTTTCGTTTTTGCTTTTTTACGGTGTGAGGACGATGTGTTTTGAAGAGTTTTGAGTGTGATTTTTCATGAAAATGTCAAAATGTTTTTGTGAAAAAATCGACACTTATTCCTGACCGACCACCTTTTTAATCATGCCGTAGCATCTATATAAAAACTGTTTATTAGTGTTAAGTGTAAATATTACGGGAAATAAATGATGTTGTTTTATAATGTAACATTCTAAGATATATTACAAGTAAGAAAGTTATGTTCAGAGTGTATAACGCAAAGTAAAATATCTTTCGATACATCAGTTTTAGGCTAATTTAACGAGCTAACAATGAACTAACCACCAGAGTCATTGTGGGTGTTTTTATAAAATAATGAAAATTGTCTCTTGAGGTCATATTTATGTTGTTAATCACCTTGCGTAGAAATAATTTTGAGGTTAGGTAGGATTTTCCACCAGGAAAGAAATGTAAAACATAGTATGGTATAATAATTGGAAGTTATCTCTCGAGGACATCAAGTACAAATATCACTAAGTTCTGGAATTCCTCTGAAACATATCTTATGATGCACTCTGGAGATATCAACCTATAAGTGGTTCGATGCATATTACAGATTAGATAATAGTGTAACTTTCAAGCGGCTGCGTTACACAAATAATTTCATAGATCGTTCCAACTGCATGATTTCTTGATAGCATTATCAAGGAAGAGAGGTTTGATTTATGAGATCGCTTTTTAAGCAGGTAATTGCAAAAACTCTTATTATGTACCCCTAAACGCGAATTGAGTATTTGTTGACATGTCGTATTGACTTTTTATCATTTTATCGTTTGTCTACTTATGATTTTTCAACTCTTTATACTTCTCTCCCTCATAATTTAATAAGAGACAAGCTAACCAGTCTTATTGAAAAACTTTTGCTAGAGAAAATAAAACACTTATCGCTTGTAATGAACATAGGGCATTCTTTACAGATGGTTCTTATGATAAATATATTCATGGACCTGTCAAGACCTTATCCAGGCGCTCATATTTTTATTGGATAATATTTATTTGAGATTTGGTACCTCTATTTATAAACAAGTAATAGGCATTCCAATGGGTACTAATTGTGCACCCCTTGTTGCTGATCTGTTTTTATACGCGAATGAAATAGACTTAATGTTATCTCTTTCTACCGAACATCAAGATGATATTATAACAGCTTTTAACAACACTTGGAGGTACCTTGATGATTTATTAAATATAATTAATAACCATTTTCCATCACTGGTTAATAAGATTTATCCTAAAGAACTACAGCTTTATAAAGCGAACACTTCAGAAAAGCAAGCAAACTTTCTTGATCTAAATCTGTCCATTGTAAATGGTTACGTCACTACAAAAATATATTATAAAAGAGATGATTTTAATTTTAATATAGTAAATTTTCCGTTTTTAGACGGCGATGTTCCTCGTGCAACATCTTGCGGGGTTTATATCTCACAGCTTGTTCACTTTTCAAGAGCTCGCAACGATGTGAAATATTTCAATGAACGTAATCTGTGCATTACAGAAAACCTTTTAAAACAGGGTTATCGGTATCACAAATTAAGGAAAACCTTTTGCAAGATTTATATTCGATACCCAGATCTAAATAAATACAGATGCAACTTAAAATCACTATTGCAACAAGGTATTTCGTAGCCTGTTTTTTATGGAGATTTAATTTACAAACTTAAGAAGATAAAGGGCAATATTAATTTCTCCCGGTTATTCGTAAAAACCATCTGTAAATTTAAAAAGAAAGGTTACCAACATGATATTTTACAGCGCTCTACAGGCTTGTGATTAACCCATCTACAGTTGATCATTATGCTTACCTCTTTGGTTGCACGACGGTGGCAGGGGTTTAAGAGTTTATGAAGGTTTATGGGGAAATCTTTTCTTAAAAGAACCTAGAAGCTCGATTCGTTTCTTTTATCCATGTCATCGTGTTCTTGCTGATTTTACTCCAGGAGCTCTGGTCTCGGTAAGATCATTGAGTACCCGCCCTTTGGCTTTTAGCTTCTTATGTTTTATATGTTTGCATGCAACATTATTGAGCCGATGGGTGGGTTGGAGTTATTTCACCAAAACAACTTGTACTTGTTTTGTTATACGTGAACCTGTTGGGGCAAGTGTGAGGTTGGTGCACCCTATCTGTTTATTGTTTTTGGCGTCCTTTTTGAACTGAAATACTTATAACAAGCATGTTTTCTCTCTCTCTCTCTCTCTCTCTCTCTCTCTCTCTCTCTCTCTCTCTCTCTCTCTCTCTCTCTCAACTCTTTGTGGAACAACAAATAAGGTATAGAACAAAAAGCCGTGTCTATATGAACTGGATAACATTCTATAATGATGATACTGGTTAATATTTTACACTGTCGGAATATTCATATTTAACACGTATCATTTGCTCTGGTGGACAATAAAGCCAACCTTTCCTCCGACAACTCTATTGTTTTGATGGATCATGTGTCAACTAACCAGACAGGCAGAACTCTGTCTAATAACTAGCTTATCCCTAACTAATGTCAAATCAACAGTCTTTTATCTTGGTCATTGCAATGAACAACAAACTACACTTGTTTTATAAGAAATCATGATATTTACATATTGAAATTTACTAACGATTCTACAATGGTAAAATTACGGCACTACGAATGGTCGGTGCATGCTCAATCAAACGACTAAAAACTCATGCTTGTGCTATGTTTTAATGTTCCAGGCAATTCGGCAGTTGTTAATAGCTTGAAATGTGTGGTGACTTAGCAGCCGATCTCGATATGTTTACAATTACACGTAACACTTCTTCCTGTTACCGGTCATGACTTACGGTAACATGTAAAGATAGTTACAGATTATAAAATGCACATAGCCAAGCTTATAGAAAGGTATAATGGAAATCGAAGAAAGTCTAATTTTCAGAGTGCATTCTTTGAATAAATGTGTCTTTTATTATAATCAAATTTTCAAACTAAGCGCAAATGTCAGAACGGATTGAGATGTTTTAAATTAATGTAACATTACAGAAATGAAAAATGTAACTTTAATAACGAAAAAGTGCTACCTGTGATTATAAAAATGTGTTATGTCCTCCTTTTCCGCTAAATGAATAATCAAACCTACTCTCATGCAATAACGCCTAATTCACTTATCTCGGAACAAAATGCAGTTGAAATAAGTGATTTATATTAACAGTTAGAAAACATATTTTTCTTTATTTAATTAACATGACAGTACCAGTAAATCTTTTTTTTAATAGTTAAAATATTCATGTTTCTAAAATAACTTTCAAGTAGAAACGTCTCATTTATACTCATTTATTCTCTCTACGTTTTGGCTGCGTTGAAAATATGTGATAACTCTTTTATCAAAGTTCGTAAATCACTTGTAATCACATAATTAAACATGTTTGTTTTTCACGTCTATCCTTTTTGTTGAGAGATGATTCCTTTGCAATTTTCGAATTCTTTACAAATAAGGTCAAAGCGGTTTTACGACAATATTTCAAATATACTAAGAGCTCATGTCTTGTCATCAACTTTGTACATGTATGCAAAGTTTAAAGCTCGTTTAATCTTCGTATTTCTTTGATTCTATAAATAATATTTCTGAAATATTAGAAAAAAGTTTAAAATAATTTTAATTAGTGCATTTGCTTTTTTATTAAAAATGTACATAGAGTCTTAAAGTATAGACTGAAATAGATTGCGCATAAGTAATAAATAAAAACATATGAACTTCATTATTACTTTGCGCACAATCATAAACAAAACGAAACCAGAATATGCATACATTTTAAAATAAGAATAGATTGAGATATTATCAATACACAAGTTTAGGCAAAAAGACATCACTCTCACAACGTATGTGGGCGAATCATGTCAAATTATATTGTCTAGTTTCGAGAAACTAAATAGATAACACATTTTATTACATTAGCATTTCATGTAGTTAGGGACGTTATACAATATTTGATAACCCAAAGAGATCCTTGATCTTCATTAGTCCCTATTTGCTGGAAATCGATGTTGTGTTTCTTTTTTATCTATCTACCATCTGTTTACATGCAATTGGAAAATATGTCCAATTTCAGTATGACATGCAACACAAAGAATGTCATGCAGTTACAGAGAGCAATACATTTTCTTTTTCAGTTTTAAATTTGTTGTCCAGTTCACTAGATCGATTTTAAAATTACATGCAACAAAAATGATGGCATGCAGTTACAGCGAGCAATACGTGAAAACTTTTTTTTCAGTTTTAAATTGGTTGACTTGTTCACTATATCGACTTTAAAATTCTAAAACTTGAGAATTTTCCATGAGAAACAAATCTATTGAAAATGTTAGTTTTAGTATATTTAGTTAGGAAATATCGCTAACTTCTAAAGGAGCAGGTTCGCTATTGGCCTACACATTTTATTTTTAAAGCCTTTGTTCTTTTACCGTGTGAGATCGATGGGTTTTTCAGAGTTTTGAATGTGTATTCCGAATATGCATGTTTCACAGTTTTGACGAAAAATTTAACTTTATACAGACATCGCGCAAATATAACGCGATTGCATACTAAACTAACTATTTAAGTATTTATCTGGAAACTTACTTCAGGAAGGTTTGGTAAAATGTTATTTAAAATTGCAGAGTAGAAGTCAGTTTATTGAACGCAAACGATTTCAATACCAGCATTGAATGTATGGTACTTGAAAATTGTAGAGGTAATATTCTGCAAAAATAAATTTAACATGTCGGTTTAAAACGCTATGATTCAAAAGAAAGGAAATTGCTATAATTTAAAACCAAAAACAAAAAAAATACGTAAGAAAATGATTTTATGATGTTACCTGAGCAAGCTAGTTAAAGCCATTAACACCTATAATTTGTTTTAGTGGTGAAATAGATAAAAAAGACACTTTGAAAGCCATTTTCCAAATTCCTTTGTGATAAAAATCGACACTTTTTCTCCGACCGACCGCCTCTTGAAACTTGCTGTAACATCTACTTTAAAAAAATTGTTTGTGATTGTTTAGTGTAAATATAACTGGAAATGAATGATGTTGTTCTAAAATATTTACAGTCCAAGATCTATATAGATATATCCAAAGTCGCAAAGAAAACTTAATGTGTTATCATCTTACGTACTTGTTGGCTACTTTAGTGGGGTTACCATGAAGTTGCCACAATGAACATTGTTCAAACCTTTATCATTGGAAATTGTCTCTTGAAGCCATACTTATGTTGTAATCACCTTGCGTATATATTTTAGGTTAAATAGGATTTTCCACAAGAAAAAAAGTCAAACTTGGTATATTAATTGGGAGTTATTACTTGAGGACATCGCGTACACATATCACCAAGTTCTGGAATTTATATGAAACATATCTGATGATTTAATCTGAAGATATTAACATAAACATGTTTTGATGCAAACAAATGATTAGATAATACTGTTACTTTCTATCGGCTGCGTTACACAGATCGTTTCATAGATCGTTCCAACTGCATAATTTCGCGATAGTCTTATCAAGGACAAGAGTTTTGATTTATGACATAACTTTTTAGCTGGTAATTGCAAAACCTCTTACGCATTATGTACTGCGTATGATAAGTTTATTTGAGTTTTTATTTTATTATTTGATCTGAGTTACGGTTATGGAGGAAAAGGCTTGCAGATTATATTATTAATTTAAATGCTGAATCATTTCAGGAAGACCCGGTTATTTTAGTTGTTTTGCATTAATGGTAAATATATGGAAGTTTATTTGTGCCACAACTTAACCATACTAAATATCGTGAAAAAAATGGAGGATTTCGCATAAAAAGTTTTTTTTCGCGAAAACAGATAATTACACACAGAAGAAATTAACACGAATTTATTCCTGATAATGCTCTAAATTGCATCAACATAAAGATATAGTATCCATGGAAATAGTCGAGGATTTCACGAAAACAGAATTTTTTTTCTCGAAAACAGATTTTATAACTGGCATTTGTTCCGCTTTCATGAAAAGTTATCTGGTTTTTTTTTTCGTTTCACGAAATCTAATTTCGTGAAATCTTCCATTATTTTCATGCAAACAATCTTTTGTGAAATTTTTAAGGTTTCGTGAAAAGTTATGTGTTTTCGTGAAATCCTCCGTTATTTACATGAAAACTTTATCTTTATGTTGTGGCAGTTAAGAGCATCAACAGGAATAAATTCGTGTTAACATATCTTTTTTGTCGGATATGGATGTTTTCGCGAATAAAAACTTTTTTTGCGAAAACCTCCATTATTTTCACCGTGACGTTATTTAATGTGGTTAAGATGTGGCACAAATATGCTTCCATATAAATATTAATTATATTCAAATGATATTTTCCAACTTGTTTCTTGATGTCGTGCATTTGACGCTCGCTTTCAACGCGAAGGTCCACTGTTCGATTCTCAACGCCGTTTATCATGTTTAACGATACATAGCGTTTCTTGTATAAATATCTATCACGAAACAATTGCGGACCTTTTTAACGAGCCGTTATGTTCGATAATGTTCAATCATCCCATGGATATACTTCCTCTTTTTTTTAATTTTTACCATTTGTGTTCTCTGTGATATGCAGGATTTATATTCTCAGATCCCCTGTCAAAATTGTTTTCAAGGTAAAGGCAAACCCATTCCTTTATATGAGGACAATACTCCGATGATCATGGAATTGTGTTAATCTGAAAATACCGCAGTGAAGGTTAAATGTTCACCGCCATATGCATACCATTGCTTGAGGCAGATACCAATTGTACTGTTTACTGGTGAAACTTGAGTCGCTATAGGTGACTTGAGCAGTAATATGCATTTCCATATATGTTTAACTTAATTGGCCCAATCAAACCGAGCCTGGAATATTTCCATATTTGTCGTGTTCGGTGGGATTCAAAGATCCCTTTTACGTAAACTAAATATGGTACTGTTTTAAAGAACCTAAATAGAGATGTAATTGAAATGAACAATACATTTTTAACATTTCATATCTTTATTCGTATTTCTATCATTTAATAAAAGTCAAAATCTATCTTGGTCTCAGTATCATCAAATTATGCAGGAAAATTAATAAGTCTCTATGATAATTACTTTTTTTATTTAGAGGTCACACCCTTAATCTCATTTATTAAGTATACATACGAACATTCACCCCACAGTCGTATCAATCTGATTACCAATTGGGCAAACAAATACTTTACTAAATGCATTACCAATTTCCCCTTGATAACGACGGTGAAGTAACACATCAATAACATATCAATAACAGGAAATAACCGCTCTCCTCATTAGCTGGATATAGGAATGATGAAGATGAAGTATGTACGATACAATTTGTACGTACGTATAGAAATAAATGATAACACATGCATTTTGGAAATTTCTGAATTTCAAGTTAAGTTCGAAAAATCTTTTTGGCAATGTTCGTAGAGAATAAAGATACATGTATCTTAAAACATAGAGAAATTCATTTCCTGCAAACTATTAACGAAAGATTTTTACGAAAATATGCAGGCAGCCAATCGTTAACAATGCAGATTTTTTGTCAGGTTCAAATTGATCAGATTAACATATCTAAACAGAAAAGCCTGTTTGAAAATGTTTCGAGAATCGTGAGAGAAAATATGAATAGTTTGTTGTTCTTGTTTATATGAGAACCTGTTGGGGCAAGTGTGAAGTTTGTGAACCGTAGAACCAGGCATATTGTATTGCCAACGACCGTTCCAAGGCCGAGATAATTTCTCAGGTTCACTTTTTTCGCGTGGTTAGATGTTAATTAATGAATTGCTGATCAGAATGAACTTAATATGTAACAAATTTTTCTTTTCAGATAACGTTAGTTGCGTTACAAGAAAGCGATTTTATTATTAAGAAATATTGTAAATATATGACTGCATTGATTTTTCAAATCGTTTTAAATTATGCTCTCCATCCTCCTTTTAATAATAGCTTAAGAATTTGACAGAAAACAAAACAATACGATGTGAAAACAAATATTTACATTGTAGCAGTCCTACCATTACTTAATAATAATAGCATTAAAATTTGCCAGGAAACAAAATAATACGATGTGGAAACAAATATTTAGCCGTATTTCTGTTCGAATTCAAATGATCTAATAGTTTCTATTTAAGAATCGGGTAGTTTTTAAACTTTTCATAACAAGTTGAATTATTTTCAAAATAGAATTTTGACAATATCATTATAGACACTGTAAGTTCTGAAAAAAAGTAGGGTTTTGAAAAGATACAGAAACATGTTTTGACCTTCAACCCGGAAGCAGACATGGTGGGAGTCTTCCTGGAATTTCCTAAAGTTGGCTTTTCATTTCAGTATAACATATTAATATCCAACTACAACATATTGTAGTTGGATATATTGATTAGCTTTTGCACATTTTACTTTTTTGCCTATATGATCTTCAGTATTGTGAATTTATGCAAATGCACACTTGTTTTTCAAAACGAGGCTTCAATGTTACATAAGAAGTTATCTCATACTCATGTTAGCGATGTTTCAAATTTATGAATCTGTTAAAATTCCGTGATTATATATAATTGTCAAAACGCGCAAAATAAGTTGAACTCTATTTTTCTACAAACTTTCGAATGATATATCCCTGTTATTGAACGGCTGTACTAATAATTTTTAACAGGTGACTGGAAAATAACAAGAAACATAAGTCTAAGATCAAAACCCCAAACCTTATTCAGTTCTTGAATAACTCGATGACGATCCGATACAAGTACGCTATTATTACATTGTCAATAACGCCAGGCAAAAGTTACTGGTCAATTTAGGAGCTTTTTAGGCATGTGACTTATGTCTGTCAGTGTGAAGGGAACATTTTTGTGTTCCTTGAATTAATGGGTATTGACCAGACGCTGATAACAATTACATAAGAAACAGTACATATAAAAGTACAAACAAATCAATGACCTCTCATTTCGGGTTTGATAGAATGAAAATAAAACACTGATGGAGCGAAACGATATTTTCAGAAATGATTATTACTATCTCTAGTACATTCTACAAATATATCGTAAATATTTTGTTTTCTTTAAATAACCAATCGAAAAACCAACCCCCTTGGTGCGATACGGTATTTTCATAAATTATACATTAAACAATAATATTGTTTAATTTTTGTTTTCTTTGTATATATTTTGTTTTCTTTAGGTTTCCATTCACCAAACTACTGCCCATGGTCGATACTCAATTTGCTAAACAAGAATTAGAGCTTTAAAAAATGTAACGACCCGGCTTTAAACGGATTATAGTGTACAGACACTGAAACAATTCATACGAAGAAATTTTTCGGTGTCCGTCAAGACAAAGATGTCAGAATGTACTTCGTCAACCTCGGAAAAAAGTAACCTCAAAGACATGTGCTATGGATCCCATAACATGTCATCTTTATGTAAAATTAAATCTTGCATTTTGAAAATTAGGTACAATATTACCAATGTCTGTAATTTACTATGATTCCGATAAATGCTGTATCCGAAAGGGTATCAACTTTACGATTCCCATTAGATTTCGTACCGTGATAGAAATAAATAACGTTTTGATAAAACAATTTGTTCAAATACTTGTTAGGGGATTCCGAATTTATATGATTTGATTGTCTTGTTTGTATGTTGTTTGTTTTGCTGTTAAAGAATATGATAGAATAGGAAGGATGATATACGCGTTGAATCTTTAAACATTTTAACCACCGAGTGACTTGCATTTTATTGCCATTGACTGTTCCATGGCAATTTAGAACCCTGGTTCACCCCGAGTCGTTGGTTGGATTGTATATTGTGGGTTATTGTTGTCAATAATGCATCAATATAGGAAATAGCTATTGTATTTAATATTTATTGAATCACCTTTAACTTACATTAATTTTGTAAATATTGTTTATGCACCCATGTCTTGAATCGTTTAACTTCTAATATTTGCTAAGCCCCAGACGTTCATAAAATTAATACTGACCTTAGTGTGAAACAGGCTTTTAAATATATAAATATTCTATAATCATGATAATAATTTCTAGAACGTCTTTTTCAATATATACTTTCTCAAGATTGATTTAATGATTATGTTCTACAGCATGTTAAGATGCAATATTCTAAACGTCTTGCGCTTATTAAGAGTTGGTTTGTATTCAATCCATTGGGATTTTAATTGCTGATTTTTTAAATTTAAATCATTTGAATAGCATTGAAATAAAGCTGATATTTGACGGAGGTAAATTCAATCTAGTAGTTACGAAGCCTCGCAACAGTAGTCAATCATTCTGGAGAGTTCGTATGTTCTTATGTACTTTCACCAAGTGTTAGTCTAGACTCTAATATGTTGTTTTTTTTAACTGAAGAAAGCCTCAAACTGCTTTAAAATGACTTTCGACTCGGTTCGTTTATTACATTTCCTGATTAAGACGCCCTATGGTGAGTTTAACCAGACAAACAAAAGCGCTTTACATGCAAGCACGTCAATGACACACAAAATAATTAAATTGCTGTCGAAAGACAGAAATATTACACTAAAACTAACGCACACTCTAACCTTGATGCACAAATAACGCCTGTTTAAAAGTCGCCACCAATATGCGACACAAATTTTATAGTTTCATTTAATAACAATATAGACAATTTTACATGATGAAGACTAAAAATCGCTTTAAATTGTGCACTGCCACAAGTATTTGAGAAACGGTCACATAAAAAGGTCGGTGAATAAACGAAACGATCATTCTCTACATTTTACGGTCGATTTCTCGTTATTGCTCCGAACAGCTGTTAAGCACGACCTGAAAAATAAATTATTGAAAATCTAATTTCCCGTAACAAATCTTGAAGTTTACGTCACAATTTCTACTAAGACAAGTATTTGATTGCTATCCTTTATTTTTGTTTTCAAGCTGTTTTAAGCGAGTTTATATCCGAACATTACGACTGAGCCGAGTGGTTATTAAAACGTGAAATATGCATATCAGGAAATGCCACATTCAGAAAAAACAGCCTCCCCACACAGTCAAAAAAGAAGAGAGAGGGAGAGAGCATGGTTAATAAAGTGATCAGTTTCGAAAAAGACAGCACAAATCATTAACAAAAATGAGAACCCGAGGGGTAACCGCCTTGGAACAGAAAGCGGCAAATCAAATTGCCACTGGTGGTTTAAACCAGGTTCTGGGGTGCGTCAACCTCACACTTGTCCCAACAGGTTCTCATATCACAAAACGAGTACAAGCTGTCTTGGTGAAAAAACTCCAACACATGAAATGTTATGAAATAAAAGTTGTTATTTTTGTCGTATAAAGATATCAAATGGACAGGTTTAATTCACATGAAATTAAACGTAGGAAAAACATTCCATCACAGAAGCATCTAAAATCTGAGAAAACGAGAGCACAAGTTTGAAAAAAGATCTATCGGTAACTACAGATGTCAGATAAATTGTGCAATGCGCACGCCATAATAGATTTAATTTGTAATCAAGGCGCGTAATCTTCACACCAGCCAAAAATTCAACAGCACCACAAAGACCTGTAGTATTTCTCCCGCCTGGAACTCGAAAACGCTTGCAGCGGAAGTCATACCGACTAATACCAACGACGACATCGCCGCATAATCTCCTGATGGGACGCTGTCATGGGGACCATTGACGGCCTACACCTGGCAATTTCTGCGTGAACACCTCCATCGCTAGCATAGTCAGGTAACGCCGCGTTAGCCTGTTTAAAGGCATAAATGGAAATGCAAATTGCTGTCTACGTTGCCTAATACTATCAGAAATTTAATTTTCTGGGGTTTTTTTTGTTTTCAGTCAGACATTATTGTCATTAACAATCCTTAACTTTGTATTCAAAACCACAATAATCGTTCATTATCACATTTAAAAATAATTACAATTTGCCGCTAGGGTTTAAATTAGGTTTAGGGTGAGCAAACCTCACAATTGCCCTAACAGATTCTCATTTGAAAAAAATCAAATATTAATACAAGTTGTCTTGGTGAAATAACTACAACCCACCTAGACAATGTTGCATGCAAAAGTACACACACACACATAAAACTCTCTGAAAGCTAAAAGCATTGTAAAGCAAAAGGGCGGGTGCTCGGTGATCTTACCGAGACCAAAGCACATGAAGTCAAATTAGCAAGAACACAATGGCAGGAATAAAAGAAACAAATCGAAATTCTAGGATGAATAACAAGATTTCCAAAACAACTTTTATAAACGCTTCAATCCCTGCCACCGTCTACCTCAACATTACACGTTTCCTAAATAAACACATATTATGTAATATTTAGTCAGTTTATTTTCTTCAAGTTAATATTGTTTCATGTTGAGAAGTTATCGATGCAAATGATTCTAAAAAAAGTGACGTTGATACAGGGTTAATTTTTTTAAACAAATAACCCCTGTTTATCAGCATAATACCTTTGGTATTAGGAACGCCATCCTATTATTACTTTAATCAGTTATACTGGAAATGGATGTTAATGAAAAGTATTTGATATACCACACAATTGTATATTTCAAATTGTTATCAATGCATTTTAAAGCTCATTATATTTCTAGCAAAAAATGCAATATTTCTCAAACTTTAGCAGTCATAAGCATACGTAATACATACAGAACTAACTTTTCAACGGAAAACGTTTTGAAAAAAAAATAAAGAAAAAATAATTCAAACTGAAGTAGATTGCAAAGGGATATCTTACTCACTTATGTTTAATTGTCATTGGTTCTGCATATGATTTCTAAATAATAAATGTAAATATAATTGGTTGGTGCACCATAGAACACATGCTAGAGGTTTTGTCACAAAATCCTACAGGTTCTGGGTTTTGTGAGTTATATTTTTTATAAAAATTATCTGATGAAAAAAAATGCTTTCTCTTTCTTTTGTGTTTTGATATGTTTCTGGACTGTGATTAACTTGTTGCTTATTCTAAGTAAGCAATTTTGTACACTTTGGATGTGATTTCTATTGCCTATATGCTTAATCAGCTGTTTTGAACATTCTTTGGAACGAAAAGTTAATAATATAACTAGTGATGAGAATCGGATGGCTGAAGTGGAATCGATTAATCGGTCCGATTCTGATAGCTGTCCGATCCGATTAATCGGAAAGAATCGGAATCAGACGTACTGTAGTGTATATTTTGTACCAAAAGCACACCTGTCTCAATCATATTATTATAGGACTACTTTTATTATTTTATATTAATAACACAACTGCTTTTTGTACTGCATTGACATGTTCTGTTTTTTTTTGTTCAGGCAATAAGAGCCTTCAAACTTTTTTTCAATTTCGAAGATGTGAACATTATTATTATTTAGCTCGTCAAAATTAAATCCGAAAATTATTCACAATTCTAAAATGTGGGTGGGGTACCTTTGTTGCTGTAATAAGTCTTGAAGCATATTCTACAGGTAGCTTTGGATGTGTCGAGGTTTTCCTTAATGGGTGCCAAACCCTGACACCCTGGTTTCATATAAAAACCAAAATATCGACATGCCTTTGATGTTGTATTACCAGGGCATTTGTAAAGTTGATTATTATTTTGATCACGGACAGGCCAGGTATTCTCCATGTTTAAGAGCAGTTATATTTAAAAGTAAGACAAAGACGATTAAAGCGCGAAAAGATATACACTGGACTGTCGCCCTGTCAGAGATAACGGTCAATTGTCTTCAAAGTGGGGTTTACCTATTTAAAGAATTAGCGACTAGAATCGATTCTTTGTAGTCAGAATCGATGTCGCCGACTTTGAAACTTCAGCGACAATTACTCGATTATCGGCAACAATCGGAACATCACTAAATATAACAAAAAGCAGTGTGGTTATGGAATGGATAACATTCTATAATGATGAAACTGATTAATACTTTTACACTGTCGCAAGATTTCACATCTAACACTTATTATTTCCTCTATTGGACAATAAAGCCAACATTTCCTCCGACAACTCTATTGTTTTGATGGATTATGTGTCAACTAACCAGACAGGCAGAACTCTGTCTAACAGCTACCTAATCCCTAACTTATGCGAAATCAACAGTCTTTTATCTTGGTCAGTGCAATGAACAACACACTACACCTGTAGTTATAAGAAATCATGATACATGTATTGACATACGATGCTTCAATGATAAAATTACGAAACTATGTTTAGATGAAAAATATTCGAACAAGCGACTTAATCTTTTATTATTTCGCTGATATTAAAATCAATGGTCGTACAATATTATTGCTAAAACGTGTTGTTTTGAATACAATGACTGATATTTGTTAAATATATTTTATTCATAATTGTTAAAACTTGTATAGTACGTGTAGAACGAAATAATGTTAGATAACATAAATAAAATGTAACATAACAGTTTTAGTAAATATATTTTTAGAGCGCTATTATTAGTTACCTTCTCTTGTAAAGAGCGTTGAGCTCGACAAATAAATGTATGTTCATTGTACATCTAAGTTACTTTTGTTTTAAAAATTTTGACCAGTTCTAAGCTTGGTTGTTTAAATATCTCAGCGAGTCTAGAATTTGAATTTGTTCAATCATCCCTACATATATTTCCTGCCCATAGCAAAACATACAGAAAAGTAGAATGGAAAACTAAAAAAATGTATAATTTTTAGAGTGCTTTAGCTGTGTGTCAATAATGTTGTTTTCAAACTAAGTGCAAATGCCAGAACAAAATAAGAATTTTAAAATAATGTGACATTAAAGAAATTATAAGAATCACTTTTTATACGAAACACGTGTTCTCTGTAATGATAAATATAGGTTACGTCCTCCCAATAGCATTCTGCGCGGAATCTTATTAACAAACCTATTTTTCATTATTAAGTCTAACTCAATTTACTCTGAACAAAAATGCAGTTAAAAGATATGATATAACTAAATAAGTTAAACATACAAGATTAATTTTCTTTATTTAATTAACATAACATGACAACAATCCTGTCGTTATTATGAATAAGACATTCATATTTCTAAAACAAACTTTAAAGAGGGGAGTATTTTAATCTAAAGAGGGGAGTATTTTAATCTAAGGTCGTCTATCGCGTTGAATCATGACATGTTTTTTCACATCCATCATTTTTGTTGAGAAATGATTCTTTCAAAATTTTCGATCTTTGTAGCTTCTACATACAAGTCATAAATGTTTGTTGATAAAAGAACAGTTACTATAAAAGTCACTAAACACGACAAATATAAAATATTGCAGTCTCTGTTTAAATTTTAAAAAGCCGTCTTTTACCACAATATTTCAAATACAATAGGGCTCTGTCTTATCAATTTCGTTTTCATCTCTTGTTAACAAAGTTATAATAAAATGTTCGTTAAATTATGCTTCTATCTTTTGGAATCTGGAAAAAATACTTCTCAGAAGTTGAAGTTAGTTTCAAATAAATTCAATTTTAACAATTTAAAGTCTTCACATATTTGCAAAGATTCTTATATATTCAAGACAGAAATAGTTTGTGCATAAGTTTATTATAAATGTTCAATAAAGTAAACTTCAACTGTTGTTACAAGCGAATATCACAAAGAATAAGAAAATAGGATAGGCTCACATTTTAAAATGTGAATTTACCTAAACACTGTCAGCGACTTACTTTCTAGGAATATTTCTTCACTCTGTCAAACTCTGTGGGCGAAACATGTGAAATTATATTGTCTTGTTTTTAAGATACTAAGTAGATAACACATTTTATTACATTAGCATTTCATGTAGTTAGGGACGTTATACAATATTTGATAACCCAGGAGGATCCTTGATCTTCATTAGTCCCAAATTTCCGGAAATCGATGTTATGTTTCTTTTTATCGCACAACTTAATCAAGGAATCAGGATAGCTAATCTCACTATAAACAATATTTTGCTGTTAACATGCAATATGTCCAATAACGGTATGACATGCAACATAAATGATAACCTACATATAGATCGAGCAATACGTAAACTGCTTTTTTCAGGATAATATCGATCTGATAACTAGTTCATTATTTTGATTTTAGAGTTCTAAAATTTGGCACTTTATTTGAAATGTCAGTTTAGTTAGCAAAAATCGCTTACATTTACAGAGGAAGGTTCGCGATCAAATAATAGAAGCCTACACATTTAAATAAAAAAAAAACAGCAATCATTTTTCTTATGCTCTCTGTTTTTAATGTGTGAGGAAACTGTATTTTCAGTGTTGTAATTCCTGGTATTCATATTTCACCTTTTTGAAAAATTTATGCAAATAGAAGTATAACGCGAATGCATACATAACTGATTAGACTTTAACTATTTATTAAGTGTTTATTTAGGAATTGCAGGGCTAGGCGCTGTCGCCGTGACGGTGCGGGTTCGCTCCCAGCTAGAGGCACTATCATTTGAAATTCACAGTAGCGCTATTTGTGCAGTGTGGCGGCCGTAAAAGTCTCCCCGTACATATAGTCAGTACTGTTATCAGTAAATTAACCCGCTACCGATGTCATGCAGTAATTGTTACGTATATCAGGGCTATCCGATCAACCTTTTTTTGGGGTTGTCCCGGTTAGCTCAATTGGTTGCGTCGCAGGAATTGCAGGGCTAGGCGCTGTCGCCGTGACGGTGCGGGTTCGCTCCCAGCTAGAGGCACTATCATTTGAAATTCACAGTAGCGCTATTTGTGCAGTGTGACGGCCGTAAAAAGTCTCACCGTACATATAGTCAGTACTGTTATCAGTAAATTAACCCGTTACCGATGTCATGCAGTGATTGTTACGTATATCAGGGCTATCCGATCAACCTTTTTTGGGGTTGTCCCGGTTAGCTCAATTGGTTGCGTCGCAGGAATTGCAGGGCTAGGCGCTGTCGCCGTGACGGTGCGGATTCGCTCCCAGCTAGAGGCACTATCATTTTAAATTTAGTCTTTGATAAAATTATTATTTCCCTTTTTCTAAAAAGAAACCAATCATTTTGAATTCTAAAATGTGAAACCTTTTGTTATATAGATGGCACCTGAATATTTTAGATAATTTTTTTGTGAAATATTGGAGTTTGTCGTCCTTTATTTGTTTATATAGATAATTTTAGGCGAATTATGAATTTTCGTTCAGCAAACATGTAATTATGTTTCTTTCTCGTTTTGCTGCCACACGGCGTCGCATGGATTTCAAAGGTTTAAAAGGGACCAAGACTGCGTGTAGAGTGCTATTGTTTCCTTTTTTTATCTAATTTTTCATGTGCAACATTTCAAGAAAAAGAAAGAAAGCCATTGGATCCTGACTAATTGCATGGAATATTGCTCTCTCAAACAGTCGTTACACGTAGTGATAAATTGTTAACGATAATAATCTAGGACATGTAAGATGTTGTTTTTCATCATAGTTTAAAAATAATATTTATGATACGAGTGTTCCAAAAATAATACTCGTACAAACTTTATTCCCGCATTCGTATTGATGAGTGTATGATGCTTGTTGAAGATAACTACATAGTCATGATATCCATGTATAAATTGTCAAGTTCTATTGAATAAAATTTAACTCTACATCGAAAAAAGTTAATTCTCTTTTGGACTTTGCAGGACACCGTTATGAATCTGATAATGTTAAACATTAAATTATGATATAGTCATACACATTTTTTTCTGATAGGAAATCACATTTTCTAAAATAATATTTGGCTACACTAATTAGGTTTGATATGACTCGGTATGGTATGTATGGACTCGCCACATGAGACATCGTCAAGTATAATTGGAAGTTATCTCTTGATGCCATCAAGTATAATATCATCAAGTTCTGGAATTTCTATGAAACATATCTGAAGATATCGGCCTATACGTGATTGGATGCAATCTGAAGATTAGATACAAGTGTTACTTTCAAGCGGCTGCGTTAAACAGATCTTTCCATAGATCGTTCCAACTGCATAATTTCTGGTTAGCTTTATCAAGGAAAAGTGGTTTGATTTATGAGATCGCTCTTTAAGCAGGTACATTAAATTTTGTAATTGCAAAACCTCTAAAATATGCATTATGTACTTCGTGAGGCGTATGCATGATGAGTTTATTTGTGTTTTTATTGATTTACTTGATAAGAGTTATTATTTGAAAATAAAGGATTGAAGATTATCTAATCATGCTGAGCACTTTCACCTATTTAAAAGAATATATGTTTTATTTTTCGTTTTGGCTTCTGATTTATATTAGAATTCATATTTAAGTATGTTTTATTTTGAAGAAAAACGTATTCCTAATATGTTAAAAGTAAATGTAAAAAAAAAATATCTTAAACATCCTAACATCTTGTTATGCAAGAAAGATAATCGAATATTTACTTTTTTGTTTAGAGGTCTCATCCTTAATTTTATTTATTAAGTTTACATACGAACATTCACCCCACAGTTGTATCAGTCTGATTACCAATCGGGCAAACAAATACTTTACTAAATGCATTGCCAATTTCCCCCTTGATAACGACGGTGAAGTAACACATCAATAACATATCAATAACGGGAAATGACCGCTCTCCTCATTAGCCGGATAAAGAAATGATGAAGACGAAATATGTATGATACAATTTATAGAGTACGTACGTATAGAAACAAATGATAACATGAGAAATTTTGCAAACTTCTGAATTTCTAGTTAAGTTTGAAAAAAATCTTCGTTGGCAATGTTCGTCGAGAAAAAAGATAGATAGATAGATAGATAGATTTATTTCAATATATAATGCACAAAGAAACATGGCATTGAATTGCAACAATAATCATACATATAAACATATAACAAATATGTATGTATCATGCTAAACAATAAGCCATGTCACCCAACATTACATATCAAGGATTACACAAAAAAGAGTTAATATAAACTCTTATTTCCATTGTGGTCCTTTTTATATAATATTGTATGACATAGGAAAATATCACAGTCTAAATGAAATCTCTTGGCATTGCTTATGAAAGACTAAGTAGTTAAAATAAATACGATATAATGAATGAATTACATACACATTAAAATCTAGTAATAAAATTAATACACAATGAAAAATGACTGAATAGGTTTGTCACATATCACATTATACATGCTAACTGTTGCAATGATCACAATACCATCAGGTTTGTCTATGACACGTCAGAAACAATCTATCTATTATATCAGTAAGATAAATATTCTGTTATACAGTACTAGTATAAAATAGATTGACTAAAACACATTTACAAAGAATTAAAAATATGTTCATTGATAATATTTTTAAAAGAGGCCACAGTTTTGGCATCTCTGGCAATTTGTGGTAAAGCATTCCAGAGGGTACAACCATTGTAGGCAAACGATTTCATGCCAAACCCTTTGACCTTGGGTATACAAAACCTCTTGCTATTCTCCAAGACTGTATTTGAATTATCATTATTAGTGGAGTCAATTTTTACCCTGAACCTTGTATTTTTTTCATGAATATTCATAACAGGTGTAAAATGGTCATTTAGGTAGATGGGGCAAGCTTTGAATTAATTTTAAAAACATGACAAAGTATAATTTGATTGACTCTGGATGCCACTGGTAACCAGTTGAGCCTAATAAACTCCTCCTTGCCAATATGTGACCTGGGATGCAAGTTCAAAACAAATCTAATGAGCCTATTCTGTGTAACCTGCAGTTTATGTTTTAAGTCCTGTGTAAGACTGTTGAACCAAGCTGAAGAGGCATAGTCAAAATGACACTGAATAAGGGACATAACCAAGAGTTTCCTGGTGTACTGGTTAAGAAAACTTTGTTTTCGGTATAGGAATTTCAGTCGGGCATTTGACTTCTTAATTGTAGCCCTAGCCATCGATTCAAAAGACAGACACTGGTCAATGATAACGCCAAGATACTTAACTGAAGTTTTGGATTCTATTGAAGAGCCATTGCAAGTAATGTCAAGTGATGGTTGAGATCTTATTCTCGGTTTTGAACCAAATAAGATTGATTCTGTTTTGCCAAGATGTAATGAAAGCTTATTATTAACCAACCAATGACTTACATTATTTAAATCATTACTTAACTTATTCTCAATATCTGATTTATTCCTGGCAGACACACGTATAGCAGAATCATCAGCATATAGTAACAACTTATTTTTAACAACTGCAGACATGTCATTTACATAGATGAGAAATAATAGTGGGCCTAAAATAGATCCCTGGGGAACCCCGCAAGTAATATTCTTGGTAGAAGACCTTGTACCTGACAACTCAACCAGCTGATGTCTGTCAGATAAATATGAAGAAAACCACATCAGGGATGACTGAGTTAGACCCATGGCTTTAAGTTTCATTAAGAGAATAGAATGATAACCGTATCGAACGCTTTTTGAAGGTCTAACAGGATCATACCAACTAGGTGACCTTTGTCCATTTGGAACCTGATATAGTCAGTAAGATGCACAAGGCAGGTGTCAGTTGAATACCCATGCCTGAAGCCAGACTGATGTTTATAAAGTAGGCTATTAGAAGCTAAATAATCTTCCAGTTGGTCGTAAATAACACGTTCAATGACCTTAGATAAAATACTTAAAATTGAAACAGGACGGTAATTTCCAACATCCGTCTTGTCACTTTTCTTGTAAATTGGGACTACCCAATTTATATATCTAAATACATGGAGAAAGTCATTTCTTGTAAAGAAAGATTTTTACGAAAATGTTCAGGCAACCAATCGTTAACAATGCAGATTTTTATCAGTTTACATTGATCAGATAAACATATCTAAACAGAAAAGCAGGTTCGAAAATGTTTCGAGAGTCGTGAGAAAATATGGAAAGGTTTGTTGTTCTTCTTTATATGAGAACCTGTTAGGGCAAGTGTGAAGTTTTTGAACCGTAGAACCTGGCACAGTGTATTGCCAGTGACCGTTCCAAGACAGAGATAATTTCTCACGTTCACTTTTTCGTTTCGTGATTAGATGTTAATTTATGAATTGGTGATCAGTATGCACTTCATGTGCAACACTGTTAAATTTTTCTTATTCAGATAATGATAGTTGCATTACAAGAATTCAAAGCGATTTCATTTTAAAGAAAAGTTGTAAAGATATGACTGCACTGTTGTTGTTTTTTTTTCAAAACATTTAAATTATGCTCCCCTACCACAACTTAATAATAGCATTTAAACTTGCCAGAAAACAAAACAATACGATTTGAAAACAAATACTCATATGTATTTTAGTTCGAATTCAAATGATCCTATCTATTTGAAGGATTTGGTAAATTTCAAACTATAAATATTTTTCATAACAAGTTACTAGGGATTTTTTTCAAAATAAAAGTTTGACAATATCATTATAGACACTGTTCTGATAATAATTAAATGGTCTTGAAAAGATACAGAAACACGGTGGGAGTATTTCTGGAATTTTTTAAAGTTGACTTTTCATTTCAGTATTATATATTCATATCTAATTACAACATATTGTAGTTGGATATATTGATTAGCGTTTTTCACATGTTACTTTCGCCTATTTGCTTAATATATGATTTCCAGTACTGTGAATATTACTGATGTTTAAAAATTATTAACTTTTAAAATTTCATATAATCGAACGTCTTCATATCACGCAAAATAAAAAAAACAACAGGTGACTGGAAAATCACAAGATGCATACGTGTTAGATCAACACCCCCAAACGTATTCATGACGTGTTCTTAATAACTTTGTGACAACCTGATACAAAAACTCTATTATTATATCATCTAACGTTGTCAATAATGCCAGGCAAGAGCCCTGATCAATAAAGGAGCTTGTAAGGTAAGTGGCATATGTCAGTCAGCGTGAAGGAAATATTTTTGTGTTCCTAGAATTGATAAGCATTGACCAGACACGGATAACAGTATTACATAAGTAACAGTTCATATCAAAGTGCAAACAGATCAATGAACTCTCATTTCGAGTTTGATCAAATGAAAGAACTGATGGGGCGATACGATATTTTCAGTTATGATTAATATATTATACAATAATATCGTTTATGTTTTGTTTTCTTTTAAGTACCATTCACCAAACTAATCCCTATGGTCAATACTCAACTTTACTTTCATAGCAAGAATACAGCTTAAAAATGGTAATGATCCTATCAAGCTTTAAAGAGATTATAGTGTACAGACACTGAACAAATCCTTTCCAGGAACGTTTGCGGTGGCCGTCAAGACTAGGATATCAGAAAGTATTTCGTCAGCCGCAAAAGAGGAGTAACAACAAAGACACGTACAATTGATCTCATAACTTATCATTTTTATGTAAAATGATATCCTGTATTTCGTAAACTATGTTTGACATTACCAAATTTGAATGATCTATGATTTACTGTAATTCCGTTAAATGCTATATCCGAAAGGCATCAACTTTACGTTTTGCCATTAGATTTTCGCAAAGTAATAGTTATAAATAACGTTTTGATAAAACTGTTTGTTCTATTACTTGTTAGGGGGAATATATCTGAGTCGATTGTCTTGTTAGTTTGTTGCTTGTTTTGCTATAAAAGAAAAGGGTAAAATAGGCGGGGAGAATAAACGCGTTGAAACATTTTTACCACCGAGTGGCTTATATTTTATTGACACTGACCGTTCCATGGCAATGTGGAGCCCAGGTTCACTACGAAGTCATCTGGTTTGTATATTGTGGGTTATTGTTTTGTTGTTGTCAATTATGTATCAATATAGACAATAGCTATTGTATTTAATATTTATTGTAAACCTTTGACTTATTGTTTATGTACCCATATCTTGAATCGTTTCACTTCAACTATTTGCTATAATTAATACTGACCAAAGTGTGAAACAGGCTTTTGAATATACATGTACATGAATACATATTCTATTATCATGATAGCAATTTTAAGAAAGTCTTTTTTAAGTATACTTTCTTAGAAATTATTTCATGATTATGTTCTCAGGGTGGCTAGACACGTGACTTTTAGACTGTCGTTCACACACCAAAATCATCACTTGCTTCGTGTAGATTTTTGCTTATTTCTGAGTAATTTCTGGAACAATTGTGATCAGATAAGGAGCACCTTACTCCAGTTCAAAAGCATTTTAACCGACATTCAACCTCGAATATCAATTGGCTGCCTTTTTTATGTTTCTGACTTTTTTCAATTTAATTCAGTTGAATACCATGGAAATAAAGCTGACATTTGACGGAATAACGGATGTAAATTCACACTTTGTGTAGTACTTACGATGCCTCGAAACGGTTATTAATCATTCTAGAGTTCGTATGTCCTAATGCTGATTTTTTAAAAGTTAAATCATTTAAATAACACGGAAACAAAGGTGAAATTTGACGGAGTAACGGATGTAAATTCAAGCTCGTACTTACGAAGCCTCGCAACGGTAGTTCATCATTCTGGAAATTTCGTATGTCCAAAGCACGTCCTGAGAAACAAGTTATTGAAAATTTAATTTGCCCTGACAATTCTTCAAATTAACGTTACAAATTCTACAGGAGCAAGTATCTGATAACTGTCCGTTTTATTGCAGTTTACATGCTTTATCTTGCGAGTTTCTTTTTGAACACTACGACTGTGCCGACTTTTTTTTTTTTTGGGGGGGGGGGGGGGTTTAATATCATGAAATAAAACTTTGTTAACTACACAAAGCAAGTGACTGACGTTCTAGTGTCAAATATAGTTTATAGTGAAAAACTACTCCGGTTAAGCTGGTTTGTCCTGATTTGTTATAATAAATTATTATTATTATTATTATTATTATTATTATTGTTGTTGTTGTTGTTGTTGTTGTTGTTGTTGTTGTTGTTATTGTTATTATTATTATTATTATTATTATTATTATTAATGTTATGGCAAAATTGTTTTATACACTTAACAGGAAATAAAACGTAGAAAAACATGTACCAAACACAGGCAAACTAAAAACAGAAAACGATAGCATCACTTTGAATTAAGATCTATAAGTGATCATGGAATCGGAGTTATTTTGCAAACCTCTTGCCGAAATCTATTTCATATATATTCATTCAGTATCGAAGTAATTGTGCAAACCGTTTGCCGTAATCTATTTCATAAATATTATACAGTTACATGTATTCAGTTAACCACGAACATGACCAGATGGGTTACTTGGAAGAAAAATGTAGAAAATCGTAAAACTATATATTGGAAAAAACTTACATATAACCTTACAAATCCCTTCCATTTCGTAATAAAATTTGTTTCGGTCTGAAGAGGAAATACAAGTATAATAGACTTTGAGTGTGGATATCAATATAGCAAAAGTAATAAAGACATAGTAAATGCCTATAATTATATGACACTTGAGACGGGACCATTATTTGGAGATGTTAACAATCAAATGTTACCAGCGATAAAATGATAAAGCATGATGTATTAATTATCGGAAACAATATTCATATATCACTGTGTGTGTAAAAACACTCATATAATATAAAAAACAGCAAACAGTCAGCAATTTCAGTTTTCGGTTTAAACATAAACCAGTGAGCAAAAAGATATAGAGGATATTTGTTTTTGCCAGTGTAAGATAGAAATATATTTCACCGAGTGAGCTCCGGAATTCGTATTTTCACCAGTGGCGAAGCCACGAGTGAAAATACATAATTCCGGAGTTCACGAGTGAAATATATTTCTACCTTTCACTAGTAAAAACACATTTTCTATTTATTTTATGCTTTTAGTGCAACATTTGCGTGAAATTGACAGAAAAGTTGCAAGAAATGGCGCCAAAACCGCTTGTTAATGACGTGACGTCATAACGTCAAATATACAAATTTGAGCCCGTTTATAAACGTTCTCACTTGGTTTGTCATGTGCGTTTGGGTACCAACGTGAAAAAAATCAGTGAAATTAAAAATGATATTCCACTGTCCTGTCTGAAAACAGTGCAATACCATTTTTATTTCCAGGGTAAAATTCTATAATTCACTGAAAAGCATAAAATAAATGGCTTTATGGTTGGTAAAATATTGGCAAGTAGTTTTTGTTCTCACAGAAATGTCTAACGTATTCTTTGAATATCGCTGTGTGATTATGATATTCGTTCCTTTAGATAAAGCTGACTTATAAAAAATACATGCATGTATCATACATTCTTGTATTAAACCACCCTGAAACCGCCTTAAACTACAAAATGTGCTCTGGATTCAGACCCACAACCCCTTTATAGAGACTGTTATTCCATATAACATTACAAAATATTATCTGCTTGGGTTATTCTTATAGAAATTATATTAACATATTCGTCTTTTAACTGTTACAAGACATTTATAAGAAAATGTTTCTGTTTGTGTTAACTATTCTTTAATAATTGCTTTGATTTCGTTTGTTTTCAATATACTCAGATCATTATTATTCAAAATTCTATTAAGAACATCTGGTTGGTTTCCATATATGGTTTTATGTATTTTATTATGTTTTTTTTTCCTGTTTTTTTATATTGCCCGGTCTAAATAAAGTTAAAAATAAAGAAAAAAATAAAACACTAAGTGACTTATCATGTTATAAAATATAAACAGTTTTTGTCTTTAATGGCAAGGCATCTTGAGAATAAATCAAATTGCATAATTTTTAGGTCTAATTCCACAAACGTAATATTCAAATTTCGGTTATATCGACGACAGCCCGATACAATTAACTTACATTGTACCACATTGCTGCTTAATATTGACCAAATCTGCACACAGAATTTCTGATTGATTAATAGGCTATGTGTGGCTGTGAGATATGAAGAGTAAATTTCTTTAATCAGACAGTGGAAAAAGGTTAAATGTATTTTTTATTTTATTTTCATTTAAGAGTACATATAAATATTGATTTATTCCCATTTCTAGTGGATAACATAATAAATTATGTGTGTATTATTAAACTTTATTATTTATGGAATCTAATATTTAAGTTGTGTTTCCAATGATTCGAAAGAATCAATGATCCTTTACAGATCTTACATGTAACAGTCAATAGACACAGAAATTCGTTTTTAAAAAGACGTATATTGACAGTTAATAACAAGATACATGTATATAACTCTATAGTTTTAATATTCTGTTTTATAAGCTATTATTGAAACCAGTTCTCAATATTTTGACTCAATAAATTATATGATGGTAAGCCTTTTATAAATGGAGGTAAGAGTCGAAGTCTTGCTAATTTCTATTATAAAAAGACCAGAATGTCGAAATATTTCATCAAAATTGGATATGAAATATACTCAACAAAAATAAAAAGTATCCACTTTCCTATCTTCAAATTTGTAAAATTTGAAATTTAAAACTCAAAAATCAATATGTGACAAATTTTGCATTTCTGTTATCATTACAAAGAGATAAAGTTTTCTTGAAAATCTGCAGCCACAACATAGTTATCTTTCCTTTTGTTATAATGAGGAATCCAGGAAAAAATCAGTAGTTCTTAAAAGTATTTACATTTATTTGAATTGAATCACCTCTTTTGATCAATAAAATCACAAAACATTCATCAATAAAACAACTAGTCTTCAACAAACAACGCTAGAAATTTCAACCATTTCCAATTACCTCCCTTTTAATTGAATATGTAGTATTTTGTAATTCATTATTAATTTTTATTCGACAGGCAGTTGTTAAGTTCTTGGTGTGGAAGATTATGTTCATGAACAACTAAACTTAAAAACAACTGAGATTAACTATCAAAACACCATTCAAATCGTTTGTGATTAAATGAAAATGTGTTAATGAGAAATTAAGCATAGAAAGTGGATACTTTTTATTTTTGTTCAGTATAGATCCACCATTATGACTGATGAAGTCTGTTCTCAGTCAAGTATAGAATACAACTAGTATGTGCTGCCAACATTATTTAAGGTGACTTGGCGGGCTCTAAACGGTGTCTAAAGTTAAAACTAAACGATAACTGAGTTGTTCGTTTCACAATTAGTATTAAAAACAACGTGTAATATGCATATAAGGAATGACCACATCCAGAAGACACAGCCTTCCAACACAGCCAACAATTGGAGAGGTGAAGTGAGTTATATACTTGTAGATGAGATCTATAAATTTGATGGGTTTAGAACAGCAATTGGCAAACAATTCGTTTTAACAACATGAACTTGAAAAACATTATTTAAGGAATGAAAATAAATGAATATTTAATAGATTTGAGCGGTGTTTGCATTTTTTAATTGTTCGTACATGTGAAACTCAACATATTTTCATTCCCTGTTTAATGATCAAGTATTCTATCTGATTCACAGTAAGCCAACATTTTAAATTTAAATTAGTATTAGTGTTTCTGAAAGCGTTTATAGACAAAATAAAATGGCAACTTTAATGTACTTCAGTTATACATCTACTAGTAAGCGAATATCAAAGAACATTAAACCGATAACATTAGAAAAATCTGTATTTCCTAAAAAAAAGATTAAATCTCCTTATCCAACATCGACAGATAAAATGATTATATGCTGTGTTTACACAGAGTGAGTGTTTCACGAAAACTAAACGTTGGCTACAACTTGGCCATTTCTTAAATTTCTGTATCAAACATTCATATTATGCATGTATTACTTATGACAACAGATCGTGATGATGCCAAAATCAGTTTCACAAAATTTTCACAAAAATCATTTCGACAAAGTTATGCTCCTTTTGTACTTTGATTTTATCACAAAATCTTAAAGTTGGCTATTGATTTGCAGTTTTTTAATACATTTTCACCACACTTTCAAATTCTATTACTTGTGACAACAGGGCAGTAATGATGCCAAACTATTCAATATCGCATTTGAAAGAGTTATAAAAACGTTTAATAAAAACATAATACTCGTATACTGTTAATCTTAAGTTTACAAATAATTGCTCAGTCGTGTACTTCTCATAAATAATTATTTGTTTCACAGAAATTCCAGAACATAACAATAGTATTAGTGGATGCTAACGTGTCTTGACTTACAATTATTACATAATGGTTAACGTTCCCCATGTGGTAAATTAATCGTGAAATCTTCAGATTAGTCAGGACGTTGATTTGTACAATGTATTAAGAAAGTACTTTTTTTCACTCTAAATATAGTAGAAATGTGGATTTTCTAAAAACGTTGTACCGAATCTTAAAATATTATCGAATTACTTTCCAAAAAAGTTTTATTACTTTCACAATCTATTATTCATGGATATAAACAATGGCAGCCATTTTAAATATAAGTAATCTAGGTCACGCCATGTGACCGGTGTAATCGTAAAATTATCCAAATAATTTCGAGCCAATTATGATTACAATGGTGTCACATGACTTTTCCTCAATAACAATGACGTCAATAGCTGTCAAACTGGATTTGAGTAGCAAAAAGTTTGGTTTGGTTGCATATTGAGATAAATAATATAAGGACTTAAAAGGAGTTCATAACATAGGGTTTTATGAACGAAAAATTAGTGTAAAGGGTAAATGTGTTAATACTCACCAGACACTTATTCATTATAGCGCAAATTGAATTAACGGTAGAGTAGCAAATATCATTCAAGCTTGTCGTAGTAAACAACCAGTAGGTGGCGCTTCGGCGAAAACAACTCGCGATATTTTGGTTATACCGGTACCGTGATGTCAACGGTACCGTGGGGTTCGAGTATACTGGGGGCGAACCTGAAAAGTCACGGCGACAGCGCCTAGCCATGCAATTCCGACAACGCTTCCGACTTAGCTAGCCGAGACAACCCCAAAATTAATGTTGGACGGATAGCCCTAAAAACGTTATATTCACTGCATAACATCAGAAACGGATTATTTTACTGTTAACAGTTCTGACTTTATGTACGGGGAGACATTTTACGGCCACCACACTGCACAATAAGCACAACTGTGCATTTCAAATGATATTGCCTTTACTGGGGAGCGAACATAAATCAATATCATTTTTAATCGGCGTTTTTCACATGATTGGCCGATAATGCAGAAGTTCGTATCTTGTGACGAAAATCGGCCAAGTTTGAAAATGATGGAAATTTGCTGTTTTAATTTCAACACTGTTTGAAATCATCTGTGAAAAATGTTTTTCATGTGTTAACATGACTTCTGGACTTCTAATTTCAGCTTAAACGTTTACGCCTTAATGCATGACAATTTTTAAGATATCAGAAAGCAATATTTCATGACATCGAGTTTGATCTAAAGAAGTTTGCTCCATATTCATTCATTCAAATAAAGAAATATAATTTGCCGAAACAGACGAATAGAATAACATGACTCCAATTGTACCTTTAACCTTTCGGCGAGGGGAACAAGATATAGACTTTAGACACCAACATCTCCTTACATTTTAACATGACAACAAAAGGCGCAGACACATATTGACCGTGATTTAAATGGCATTTTTGCGTTCATTAATATGTGATAAACGGATTTGTTTCTAACATAATTTAAATTATTATTTCATTTTATATTTCAAAACGGCTTTACAGATTGGATTGATCTGCCCGCTAAATCCCCAAAATAGTACTATCCAAATATATAAATAAATTCACAGTAATTTGATTTGTTCTGCAGATATAGTATAGATGAAGCTTAAAAAATAATTTTGTGTTTAATTAAGTCTTGATATTTCTTTTTTTATGTTACATTTAATCCAATTATATATTTTTGGCTTTTGTTTTCATTCATGGATCAATCCTCCAAGAAATCCATGAAAACAGTTCTCATAAATATTATTATCACGTTTGCTTATTGTTTTTGGCGTCTATTTCAAAACTGATTATTGTATTACCATGCTCTCTTCTTCTCTTTACTTTTTGGCTGTCCGAAGAGGATGTGGCTGCTGGATGAGGCCATTCCTGATATGAATATTTAACGATTTTACAGTTTTGTTCCGCAGATATCCATAAGTAAATCGGCTGTGGTTATTTGATACTAATATTATTGAAAGTCCGGCGAGTTTAGATGACACGGACAAAATTAAAGACAATCAGAGTGAGTGACTTTTCTTCCTGTTACGGCACTATACAGCAGCAGTTATTTAATGCTATTTATATTTACTCCTGCAAACGATCTGCTAATGAAACTTGCTTTTTGTTGGCTTATTTGTAAAACCTTTACCGTGTGTGTCGTCTTCAAATATTTCTGGACACTATGCTTATTCTCCATAAGTAAAGAAAAGCAAAATATAGGTTACCAAGATAAACAACCCGATTTATTACCTCTGGAGTGACCACTGAGAGTTCCCAGTGTGATCTATCGAATGGTTAACTATATCCGAGCTCGATTACATAAGTTGACGATCAAAGGCTGTGTCAATCATTCAATGTCAATATTGTGGATATCTGACTCTCGCCAGATATACAAATGAATCATTAGGTGTATATACGTGATGTTATACTGCAGTGGTGTGTCTAATTTGCCTTACTCTGCAATAACTAAGACATTTTTCAATGTTAAAAATGGAAAACATCGTCCTCACATAGCAGTTTAAAATTCGTGTTCTGTTTATTAGTATAATTTTATGTCAACATGTTAAAATTGATATGTGTTCAACGATTCAAGAATTATAAAACGGTCATAGAATATTCGGTCGGTTTTCTACGGCAGCCTTAATCCAAGTTTATTAATACACTTGGGATTATTAAATATGATTCACGATTCAACACATACAAAGTACCTGAATGAGAATCATTATTTACATTATCTTAGTCTTGTCAGTTGATTGTATTTGGGGCGCGCCACCGAAAAAGGTACCAAATAAGTGACATGATGCAACGAATTACTAAAAGGTTTAATTATATTGAAATTGTTATATTATTTGTCGTAGGGAAATAATAAGTAATTGTGCCGGTTTTTTTTAAATATTAAAACTGTAACAAAATTTCACTGAAGGCACCTTTTCCCGTTGCGTGCCCCATTTATGGTATTTTCGTCAAGCATTCTGCTCGTCAGATAATGAGATTGATGAGGCTGTCTAGCCACGAACGCTTTTAGTGTAAATATCGTAAAGAGGTTTGATTATGATGTAATATGTATATTATATGAAATCCAATACCATGTTATAGGAGAATGCCCCATTATTTTATAGTAAACATTGATTAGCTCTTGGTTTAACATTTATTGCTGTAAATTCCCCATTTCGCCAGTTCAAATATGGGTAAAATGTTAACACATTAACGTCCTTTCTTTTGACCATGCAATTAGCAACATGTGTTCTTGAAATCTGTTGTCTGCTTTCGCATGCAACGTTGTCGAGTTGATGGGTAGATTGGTGTTCCCCAACGTTGTCGAGTTGATGGGTAGATTGGTGTTCCCCAACGTTGTCGAGTTGATGGGTAGATTGGTGTTCCCCAACGTTGTCGAGTTGATGGGTAGATTTGAGACTGGTTTCCATGCTCAGTTTTATAACCTTGGGCACTGGTTTTGGTGGGGAGGCTGTTCTTTTCTGGTTGTGGTGATTCCTGATATGCATTTTACTACATATAAAAGAGCAAGCGTTTGTACAAGTTAAAGTAATTCGAAAATTGCATTCGCATATGTATCTGTGTAAACAAGTAGGTTAAAATAGCGAATAGTTGAGTTATATGTGATTTATTTCGCTCTGTCAAATATGCTGTGAGACAGTCTTATTATAAACAATAATAAGTTCATGTTGAGAATTGTTGCGTTCATTTTGGAAGTAAACAAGCTTCAACTGATTACTATAAACTACAACTGACGGGATTTTGGGAATGTTTCTCTCCGCCATAAGGTGTTGACATTAATGTTAACCCCAAACCGGAAGGAAGACGTCTGTATTCAGGGTCGATGCCAGGAAATGATTAAAATGATTGTTGAAATAAAAGAAAACAACAAATGATTTTTTACAACAGTTATTTATATTTTAATAAAATAGATGAAAAATTGCTCATAAAAATATTGTTGGCTCGATTTTATGGAGACTGTTAAAGGGCAATATTTTACTTGTATATTATTGCTCGCCGCTAGCTTCGGTTTGTGTGAAATTAATTATCTACGCAATAATCAAACCACTATCTACGCAATAATCAAACTACTTTTAAATTATCTACGCAATAATCAAACAACTTTTTGACCATCAAAAACCGTGGTCTGCATATGGTAGTGAACATGGCACCTTCACTTCATTTTCTATTACTCACTTTATATCGTAAGTAGAACAATTATTCACTAAGCCAGTTGTAACCACACCAAAAACACAACAAAGAATAGGGAATAGGCTTTCGTAATTGTCAGCAATGCAATTTACAAAAAATAATTTCAGTGGAAACTGTAATTCAACAAGTCTTCTTTAACATTGATAATTTCACAGCTTTACACTTATTACATGTATTTCCCATTTGTCTTCACCAGTCAGTGGTCTTGACCAAAATGATTATGTTAAGTTTTTTAGAGTTCAATTTAACTTCCACGATTCATGTTGTCACCGTACACCTTCAGTGAATGATTTCAGGCTAAAAACCAAAAAACGTACATTTGCATCCCGAGTGAATATCTCTTGGTTTCTGATCTGTAGTGTGAATATACTTCAGACATAAAATATACTGTGTACAATTGAGAATAAGACCATATTTTGAATTCCTGACATTATAGACATATTTAAACCAGTACTCCAGGAAATATAAATTAAATTGTTAAACTGACGTCAAATACATCAATGACAAAAAGCAGTTGGGCCCTAATCTATTCGCTGTCATACTAGCCTCAAAAGTTTAAACATAACGAAAATTCAACATAAAAATAAACTTTCGCAGGAAATCTACGTGCGACACGTAAAAGAAACTGGGAAAACCATACACCTTGCAAATACAACATAGACAGGATACATAACATGTAAAGACTTTTCCCAATCAAAGCATCACAAAGAAATCAGTGAATAATTTTATTCAGATTAATATGTCCTGATCAGCGGCATTTGTCCTGATTAGACGTGTGTGTTATAATTAAATACAATCTCCGAGAAGATAATTATAATAATATTTATAAAAAAAGTTTTTATTTTTTGTTAGAGATTTTAACATACTGTTTTCAATTTGTTTACTGAAATAAACATTAAGAGTGCTAAATCATGTTACTCTTTTTACGAAATATTCTCCGATAAGGACAATGGCCAAATGAACAAGCATAGTTTCTCATGCAAATTGAAAATATAGAAATGTATTACAGGAGTCCTTGGTCAACTTAACCAAACCACTGATGGATAAAATGTGTGTTTTTTTTCCGAGGACAAGAAGGACATTGTCTTCAAATAGGAAACACTGATTCATCATCGTCAACGTTTCCTGAAAATTGATCAAATAATGCAAGTCCTTGACTTTATATTAACTATCTATTGTGACGGCCGTGAAAGCCTGCGCAGTGCGTTGATAGCAAGAAAAAGAGAAATGGTCAAAACATTTTTTTCTGAACAAATTACAAACAGTTTCAGGAAATATTGAAAAATGTGAATTTCAAAATTAAATGTTAATTAACAAGAAAAACAAACAATTTTTAAAAAAAAAAGATTATAAAATTAAAATAAAATAAATGAAAAAAAGGCAATTCTAAAAGCCACCAAACATGAAAAATATCAAAATACAGCAGGCTTGGTTTAACTGAGCCTGCTCATGAGCAGTAATTGAAAAAAGTAAAATATGCATATCACGAATCTCCACTCTCACAAAACACAGCCACCCCACGCAGCGAAAAAGAAGTGATGAAGGGAGTTATAAGCACGTCAATTGTAAAAAGGAGCCACAAACAATTAACGAATAAGAGAACCCTTGGGTTTTCCGCCTTGGAACGGTCAGTGGCAAAACAAATTGCCACTTGGGGGTTTAAACCAGATTCTAGGGTGAGAGGTGTGTGTTATAATTTAATACAGTGTATTAGAAGATATAATATAATTATGAACAAATTTTTCCTTTTTCTGTTGAAGTTTTTACCATATTGTTTTCTATTCGTTTACGGAATCAAACATTCAGTTTGTCAATTTACTTTTTATATTAAATATTCTCCGATAAGGATGTTTCTGACCTAAAATAAACAAGCATAGTTTCTCATGCAAATTGAAAATATAGAAATGTATTACAGGAGTCCTTCGTCAACTTAACCAAACCACTGATGGATAAAATGTGTTTTTTCCGAGGACAAGAAGGGCATTGTCTTCAAATAGGAAACATTGATTCATCAACGTCAACGTTCCCTGAAAATTGTGATAGATCAAATAATGCAAGTCCTTGACATTAATATTAACCTTTCATTGTGTAGGGCGTGAAAGCATACAACGAGCGTTGATTGCGTGGAGAAAAGTCAACACAATTCGTTTTCTGAACAAACGGCAAACAGTTTCTGAAAACAATTGAAAAAATGTGAAATCAAGAAATTAAATGTTCAAACAATGTTTGTAAAATAGTATGCCCCCAATTCTGAATAGAAATTAAACTGTCGTTATTGATTTTCTAAGTCATTGTCTAGAAATTGATCGGACAAGGCTTTGTGTTGAAGGTCACAGTTACCTTGACCTTTGACCTGAAAATCAAAAGTCGCCCTCTACAGATAATGACAAACCTCTGTTCAAAATTCGAGAACCGATGTTGAAAGCATTGTTCAGTTATTGATGGGATAATGATTTTATGTTTAAGGTCACTGTGACCTCGACCGTTGACACACTGACCTGAAAATTAATACGCGTGATATCAACCCTCCTAAAACTGAAGACCACAGGTGTAGACATTGTCTAGTTATTGATCGGTCAAGGTGGTTGCGAACAGACGAACAGGCCGACATTTGAAAAGCAATAAACACACTCTTGTTCGAACGGGGGTGGTGGCAACGAACGAAAGACAACGAACACGATGGACGATATGCAACCAGTTGATATATTCGAAGTTTTTAAGACGAATCATTAACAATGAGAATTCTCCGGCATGTGTACAAAGAGTTTATCAGACATTTAATAGCATTGCAAGATAAATAGTTTAAAGGGAACTTTGACAGCCAACGAACACAACAAATATCAAAATATTGCAGGCTTGGTTTCATTTAGCCTAATTGTCTGCGTGTTACTGGCCAATCCCTCCTCCCCCACCCCCCACCCCCCCCCCCACCCCAAAAAAAAAAAAGAAATACATCCACGACTTGGATTTCAATTAAAAAAGATGCTATACAAATATATATTGGTAGCGAACTTCAGCAGTAAGTGTGAGCAAAGAATACATACACTAACTACTTATTTACTTAATATCATACTTAAACTGAAAGGCCTACACTGGAGACCAATCTACATTTTCAATTTTAAGAAATATGTATCTCAAGATCATCGAATTCCTGATAACAAATATAATAGTGAACAAGGTAACCTTAGATTACCACTTAACCTCTCTCTTTTTCATAAAGCACAAATTCCTAATATGTTCAACTGTTTATAGCGAAAGTGGAAGGGCAAAGCTTGCTTCCAAGCCTTGTGTTGACGGGTGTAAACAGCCTTTATACAGTCAGTAGAATCTGCATGTCTGATGGCAAATATGATATTGATGCTATCGTTTGGGTTTGTCGTATATTGTGTCTTGCTTTTAGGCTTTGTTATGATATAAATGTTTGATTTTTCTATCTGTTGACTAGTGGTCTTTGTTCATTTGTGGATTTTCTTGCATGGGTTGTTTTTCACATTAACCTATGTTCTTATCAAGGCGAATGTCAATTATATTTTGTTCCACCAATTGCTTTCTTGTTAAATCAAGCCCGAGCCCATTATTTTATCTGGAGACCATACGCCGCTCATCACGGAATGATATTAAACTGAAAATACTCCATTGAATGATTCATGTTTAGTGCCATATGCATACCCTCGTTTGGGATGGATCAAACTTGAACTGTTTTCTTGTGTACACATTGAATTGTGTTCAACCCAGGTCTAGGAGGCGTGGGCAGTAATATGCATTTTCATAATTTCCCATGGACAGGCTTAATTAAACCGAGCCTGCAATATTTTCATATTTGTTGTGTTCCGTGGCTTTCAAAGTTCCTTTTAAACTATTTATCTTGCAATGCTATAAAATGCCTGATAAACTCATTGTATATGATTCGTGTTAAAAACTTCGAATATATCAACTGGTTGCATATCGTCCATATTTCAACATAGCAAAGAAATTCTGAAATTTCAATTTGCTACAACAGTTAAGAAAACCATGAATGTGTTTGAAGTGTTAATCAAGAATAAGGTTAACGTTTTGTAACATGAACAGCTTTATCATAAATAAATGATAGTTTTCATTTTGTATATTAAGTATACACAGTTAAACCCCTCTGATAAGACAACCTCTGAGACTGGACAAAGATGGTCGTAAAGGGTGGGTTGGAGTTATTTCACCAAAACAACTTGTATTTGTTTTGTGACACGATAACTTGTTGGGGCAAGTGTGAGGTTGGTGCACCCTAGAACCTGGTGTAAACCCCCAGTGGCAATTTGTTTTGCCACTGACCGTTCCAAGGCGATATCCTCAAAGGTTCTCTTCTTCGTTAATTGTTTGTGGCGTCCTATTTGAATTGACATACTTATAATAAACATGCTCTTCCTTTCTTCTTTTTCGCTGCGTGGGGAGGCTTGTTTTGTGAGTGTGGCGATTCCTGATATGCATATATTACTTTTTTAATAGTGAGTTGGTCTTTATTCCAGGTTGAAATAGAGCAAAGCTTTTCAAATGGATACTCAAATATTGTTTTAATTTATTTCGGAGTGTTCTATTTAAGGGGTTTTAATGATATACGTCGACTAGCTGTTGTTATTTGTCTGTGATATTAGCGCTACCAAATATTAACGGACGTTCACCTTTCCCTGTTCGGTTCGCCACTTCTTTCTTAGACTGACACTTTACCAAATTATCTTGCATAATAAGACGTATTTCTATTCTGTCAAGATATCGGGTCAGACTAAATGACAGCTGTCATGTGGCTGAAGGTCAGTGCTTTGTTGATGCACTTTCTGGAGATCAACGTATTATGACATTACAGCTAAATTGCCTCATATAAGTTCAAATGCAAACTTATAGAAGATATGTTTGCATCATTTCTATTTTCGCATTCTAGTGTTCCAAATTAGTTTAATTAAGTGCACATTATACTCTTCTATTTTCGCATACAAGTTGTGATTCATATTATTTCAATTACGTTATTTAGTAACATTATACTCTTCACGAACGCTCAACGTAATGTCGTGATGTTCGTAATGTAGTGAGTTTGAGCGCTATCTCAACCATCTCATTAGAGAAAAAAAATACAAATACATTATACTTATAACAACTGGTTAAGATCATATATTTTCACATAAATCCCATTGGGAAGACTCAAAACGATATCTAATAGAGACCATGTCAAAAATAATATTTATTGTTCATATGTATTTTACGTCCATCTTTTTCACAGAATCTCTAAAAACGGAAGGGAGAATCATACACGTCAGGCATTGCCGCACACAAAAACACAGGATCGCCACACAGCCAAAGAACAGATAGGAAAAAGGAGCAATTGTTTATAAAATGACCAATGTCAAATAAGACATCACAAACAATTAACTTAAATGAGAACATAATGGGTTACCGCCTTGTTATATTCTTCAGCAACATGTTGTCTTTTATCAGCTGATAACAGGCTCAATCGACAGAGCCTGCAATATTTTGAAATTCATATTTGTCTTGTTTGGTGGCTTTCACAATTTCCATTTTATCTAATATGATTGTAATTAGCTTTGGACACAATCTGACCTCTCACGAACGGTTGTATTTTTTGTTATGCAATAAGAGTCCTTGGGAACATTTTTTTCAGCACACAATTGATGACAAAAATGTTTATTGAAGCGACCGGGAAAGACATTGTCATCGTCTGGGTCACATTCATCCATCGCTGTCATTGTTTCCTTGGTAAAATGTGACATTGATTCAATCAATATAAGTCCTTGACTTTATATTAACGTTTAGTTTTGACATGTAGAAAATCTTAGACAGAGCTGTAATACCAAGAAAATAAGAAACTCAGCTAAGAATACTTTGATATCCTGGCTATGTTTAATACCTTTTGGCAGGGTTTGATGAATTGATGTTGAGATAATATGGCTCATTATGCTAAATTTTGTTTGGTTGAAAATCGTCAGCTGTACCTTAATTCAAGTGAACGAACTGGGCAGTGTTTGACAAAAGCCAGTGATATATTGGCATCATATCAAACCTAAATCCCTAATAGCCCTTTTATTGGACACTAAATCTTGCCATTGGTATGCTTAAATAATAGGAACTTCTAATTTACATGTAGTTATTAGTAAATTATTGGATTAACGTAATACAAGTAAGTTCCACTATTTCATGTAAACAAAACAAACACTTTTTGATTATAAGACTTTAATTGTTACTGTAAGTATCAATTTATGATAAGGAAGTCATTTTGCCAAATTTGCTTATCAATTAAAAGAAAATCATGAGTAAATATTCATGACTGACACCTCTGAATAAATTGAAGAAACAGAAAATTAACAGATTTTACCTAAAAGATTTAAGGTTTCATAAAAGACTAATATCATTGACAAATAATAATAGATCAAGAGTAAAAATCGAAGTCTGTTATTTCATGTAACTGGTGACATACGATTACACACAAAGATATAAAGAATTAAGTCAAAGTCTTTCTATTGAACATTGATGAAAAATCGGCAAATGAGAAATTTGGGTGAATGTAGTAAGACGTGTATTAACAATGGCAATGCCAATTGTATAAAGAATCGAGATTAAAAATAGCTATTTGGGTTAACGTTTATTTTCAAATTGGTATAAAAGTATTGCAAGACATAATAGGAAAATGCTCAGACGTTTCTTCTTATTTACTTACTGGATTTGTTTCAGAGATATTTTCTGGATGTCTTCTTAATTCTTCATTTAAACGTGATGAATAAAAATCATATTATTCGGATTTTCTTAGAAATATCATATCATCCGAAAGAGAAAATGACAATGTCAGGAAAATGGTTTATGGTGTAAAATATTCTCTAATACTGTACCAATAGACTTATTCTCTTGAAATTTGCTTTAAAACACTTTTGGACACAGTCAAAACAGGTCTTAAACCATTAAGTATTAATGTTAAAAAAATATATCAATCAGTTAAGTTTTAATAATTAAAAATCTACAATCAAATTAAAATTTCAAAGTTCCTTTTTTATTAATTTATTTATAACAAATATTTTGAACACTTATTTCGCTAGACTTGAATTTATTCGTTTAAATTAACGAAGTGAAATTGTAATAAAAGTTTAGATTTAATATTTTCTTATGCATGAGAGCAGATGTATTCCTTTAAAACCATTGATGCCAAAAATAGACACAAAATCAATCCAGAGGGCGACATGGGATACCACCTCCATCTACAAGTGGAATTTACTGTCTGGCCTATTCGTTATCCTGACAGGTTCTGAAAACAAACTTCACTGCAAAATCTCACTTAACTTTTCTTAAATAAATTGTATCCTAAAGATAAATATTGCTGATCATTCAAACAGACTTGCTTGCAGTTTGATTTACACATTTATCGTGAATCTAGAAAATGATTGTAAGACATTTGACGGATTCCTTGGGAATACAATATTGTTATTTGTAGTTCAAATTTATCAACTTTCATATTTCTCCATTTTTCCTTGATGATAATATAATTAAACATACTTTATTGATTTTGAATTAATTAATAGGACAAGTGCTAATTTCATTAATCTTTTCATAATTATTTTTTCTTGCCTTTTTACATACTAGAATATGTCGTATATAGAAAAAAGGAGAAATATTCATCTCAGAAATAGCCACTCCCGTGCTTTCTTTTCTTACCTACTTATTGGCTGCGTAAGGAGGCTGTATTTCCTGGATGTGGCAATTCTTGATATGCATATTTCAATTTGTTATACGACATTTTAATATGTTCTAAAATTTATAAATCAAAAGGCTTCTATACAATTAGTCACGCCAAGAATAAACAAAAGATGACTTATATATAGTGTAAATCACCAAATTTTACAACATTTCTAATACTCATGATACATCCAAAATTGATGTTTCTTTGCAAAGTGCAGTCATCAATAATAACGAAAATACTTATTAAAAGCCCTGATCATGAAGCATTTTTACATATAAACCCAATGTTTATTTACATTAAAAAACAACTTAATATTAAAAAATAGTATAACAAAAAGAATCATTTAAAATGCTGACAAACTGAAACAAAAATTTAAAAAGCAATAATTTGTCAGTTTGTCAATTCACAAATTAGAGATATAAGTAAATAGTGCCAACGTAGTTAAAACGTTTTATAGGTTGTTATCTTTAAACATCTATAACTTATAAATAATACATTGGTTAGTTTTGCTTGGGATTTAATTTTGTATCCATAACACATCATTTTTTTAGAAAACACCTGAAACACAGTTTGTGATTCAGGGCCGGTAAGTCCTTTCTTTCAATGACAACATTAATGTAAGCACATGCGACATGCACACGAACATAACATTGTCATGTACGGACAAATCTCGAAGCGTTACAGAGACCTTACTGAAAGAAATCTACACGTTTTATTTATTATATTAAAAGTACAAAAAATGTGTTTGATAATCTTCACTTTCCTGGTTAAAAGGTGATAAATCAAAATACTTTTGCTTGATAATGTCATCAATTAATATGTCAGGTGAAATTATCTGTGAAACGATCTTTGTATCTCAGCCACTTGAAAGTAACACTCTTAACAAGAAACATGCCAGTTCGTCAGATATAAATTTTGCAACCGACAACGCATATGTTGATCTTTTCAGATATGTAACAACATGATTGATATAAATGATTGCCCTGAGAAGCTGTTTTCAATTACTAATCGTTTTCAGAAAATAAAGTAAAATGTGCATATCAGGAATAGCAACCCCAGAAAACACAGCCTCCACGTGCAGCTTAAAAGTGGAGTGGAAAAGAGAGCATGGGTCTATTGGGTAATAATTATTTTAAAAGTGATTAATTTAAGACAAAAACCACAAATGATATTCAGAAGTGTATGATTCCGGATAAAAAACGTTGTTATTAGAGTATAATATAGGCGAAAAATGAAATCGTATGTAACTTAAAATTACCAAATTATAAATACAAGACATTTTTTTTCGTTATTCAGGACAAAAAATTAAAAATGTAATTTAGCCTTTTTTCCTGAAACTAATTATCGAAATAATATTTAAAGCTCAATTCAATGCCATCTTCTTTTGGTGTGAGGGACTCACTTAGAATCCAGATATGAGACGAGGCACTTAAATCGTTCAATCGTTTATGGAGGAGAGTTTGTATAAGCCTTTTCTCGTGTTTTTTAATCCATAGCATGACATTTTTTCATTGTATACTATCATTCAATGCGCATTTATTTAAATAAATATTGTTTTAACCAAAATCGTTCAATTTGATAGCATCTCTATTTGGAGGTCTCGATGCAAGTTATTTTTTTAACAAAAACATATGCATAACAGCATTTTTCCGGAACATCACATCTAATTAAGAGAAGAATTCATTTTTGTCATCAAGCAACCGCATGATTTATTTCAATATTCGAATCAAAGAATTCTTAACTAGTGTTTAATTGTGATAAAATTTTGCAATGATTATATCAAGGGGCTATGTACCTTTAATATTTTACTTCTTAACATTTTTTTATGAAATCGGTTACGTTCATTCCAACTTTAAACAAGTGTTAATAGCCATTCAGGCAATTTAAACGCTAAAGCAAAAGCTTTGTAACATAATTTCCGATTTCGTTAATTCACTTAAAATTTCTTGTTTTTTTTTCCTCATAAATCTCAAGATAATTGTAAGGGGGTTCAATCACACATTTAACAGATCATTGTAATTTGTGTAGTTAAAAATTCAACATTTTTAGTTGATTTAATTTAGGACGTTGAGCTTGCTAACGGTTATCATGTGCCTAGCAGGGGAAGATATATAGGTTATTTGTAAATATGCCTAATTCAAGCGTGCGTAGAAGTTTTTGTGAAATTCTTATAGTTGTCACGTACAGAATAAGCACCACGGACATTTAATTTAAAAGATGCGAGTAATGGTCATTTCGGACAGAAAATTGTCAAAAGCTATTGAAAAGTAATATATCTTTATTTTTGGGATGCTAAATAAATATAATGATACTTTCCCTTATTGCATAAAATGACACATATATAAAGGTTATTTGTAAAAAGTAAATTTGTAAAAAAAATACGTTTTATGTAAACAATGATAGTAATGGTCGTTTAGAACAGAAAGTTGTCAAGAGCAACTATTCTTAACTAATAAGCCGAGTGTAATCCTTGTTTAAGGATGGTTGCGTTAATAAAATGATAATTTTAAGTAATGAATAAGCCCCAAGGACGTTTCATATAAACAATGCGATTACTGGTCGTTTCTAGCAGAAAGTTGTCAAATACAATTCAAAAGTAATTTAGCCGGGTGTTATCCTTGTTTAAGGATGCTTGCGTAAATATAATGATACTTTTTTCCTCATTATGATTACAAACATGACACAAAGTGGAAATAGAAATTTATTCATTGTTTCTAAGAAATTGTTTTTTGACAAGGTCTTATTTATGTGCTTTGAAAAGTAATTCCAATTCTTTTTTGCCCACATCTTTAGAAAGGTAACGCGGGGGTGAATAAAGATTTGCTCTTTGTTTGAGCTACCTCACCAAATTTGGTATGAAAGAAGCCTGTGTGATTGTATTTGGGATAACTGGAGCCAAGGTCTAGGTCACTGTTACAAACAATAAAAATTTCTTACCCAGAGGATAACCTGGGACGATTTAAGCTGTCATTTTTTCTCCAGGTAAGAATGAATGCTTGTATTATACCTTGATTGAGATGATAATTGAGGTCAATACAAAGCACGGTTACTAAAATAGAAATACAATGTCTGAGCAATAAATTAAAAGAAATAGTTCAGTTTTCATCACCAAACATAATTCCTAGGTATCTTATGCTGAGACATTCCTTGGGGTAGTATATCTCAAAAATGACACTGTGTTCTTTCTGTAATATAAATAATTCATTGAATTTTTCATTGAATATATAAAACGACTAAATTTTCCCTTCCGCACCATTCCGTCACAAACTAGCTAACTTTATAAAGCAACACAAACGACAAATAACATTTCAGATTGTTATTTGATAGTCGTACGACAAGCACTTGCGAGGCGCAACATGTGCATACAACAGATAATAGTACAAAACCATCAATCTTAAAACATAAATGACATTGCCATTTTTTCTTTAAATTTCTCCATAAACTCAAAATATCAAACAATGAATAACATTTCTTGTTGATACTTATCTTAATTAAATGACATAAAATCTGTTAAAATTGTATGACCGTCCAGTTACGCCTCGCAAAGCTGAATGACCACATTATGCATTATGCACTGAAAGCCCGTGCGCTATGACATATAGCGCGCGAAATCACCTGTTTGTGACTTACTTATACCGAAGGGAAAATAGTTTTCTTTTAATTCGTAAACTCAAACTCAGAAAACTATATTTCCCTTCCGCACCATTCCGTCACAAACTAGCTAACTTTATAAAGCAACACAAACGACAAATAACATTTCAGATTGTTATTTGATAGTCGTACGACAAGCACTTGCGAGGCGCAACATGAAGATTAAAGAACGGGCATATAAAATTAATATATGTTCTAATAGAACATGAAACAGCACTTTCAAAATTCAAACAAATTACCAATTCAACAGACATATATATATACCGTAATATGTTTCTAGACAATTTCTAATCATGTCAACAAAACAAAAAAATACTTAGCAACAGCTTAGAAACAAATTTTTCTTATTTTTCTGTGAAATATAAAGATAACATTCTTTATAAACACATAGCTCTAGAAACAAAGTCTTTCCTTCAACGAACCCTTCACATAACCGTCCTTGCGGTATCACTTAACCAGCGCCCATGTCTCTTATATAATTTGTCTTTGATACCGTTCTGCGCTGGAATAAGACATCTTTTTGTTACAAGCTCTACTGACAAATCCGCCTTTTACTTTAGACAAATCGCAGAAAAGATAATCACTATCCTTTAAACAATCCCATTGTATTAATATTTTAACATTTGCAACGTGACATAATAGTGTAAATGTTCGTGCTAAAACAACCCATGTCCCGTCTCTCTATTGATCAGTTTTGCTAGTTTCCATGAAAATACCCATGTACTCTTGTCAAAAATAATATCGAATATTACAATATTTAGAAACCCAGAACTTATCAAAAACAACCTGCAAAACCGACTAAACATGCACAGATTATTCGCTGATGTTTTGCTTTGTTTTCCTCATATTGCTGCAAAAACATCCCCTCTTCCCAAACCATTACAAAATGCCCATTTGGATTGATGTCACCCTTGAATTCATATATTACAGACGCAGTCGTCTTACAGCAGCCGGTGATGCCACCATACAATTCATTTATTACAGACGCTGTCGTCTTACAACGGCCGGTGATGCCACCTTGTAATGCATATACAACAGACGCAGTCGTCTTACAACAGCCGGTGATGCCACCGTACAATGCATACATTACAGACGCAGTCGTCTTACAACAGCCGGTGATGCCACCGTATAATGCATATATTACAGACGCAGTCGTCTTACAACAGCCGGTGATGCCACCTTATAATGCATATATTACAGACGCAGTCGTCTTACAACGGCCGGTGATGCCACCTTATAATGCATATATTACAGACGCAGTCGTCTTACAACAGCCAGTGATGCCACCTTAAAATGCATATATTACAGAAGCAGTCGTCTTACAACGGCCGGTGATGCCACCGTAAAATGCAGATATTACAGAAACTGTAGTCTTAAACAGCCGGTGATGCCACCGTAAAATGCATATATTACAGACGCAGTCGTCTTACAACAGCCGGTGATGCCACCTTGTAATGCATATACTACAGACGCGTCGTCTTACAACGGCCGGTGATGCCACCTTGTAATCCAAAAGCCCATTTCCTCCAACGATTAAAGCTGTTTTCATACTTTCGACATGTAATCTTGGCTCTGGATTTCTGCAATAGTTCCGAAAGAGGGTCCACCTTGCTTATCAATACCTCAGGTAATTCATCAATTTCCTTTTTTGTGAGCCTGAAAAATAAAATTTATGTAAACCAACAACAGAAAATTACTCGTTCAACAAATTTTAAAAAACGAGTAAACATACAATCCAAATGAAAATGGTGTTGTCGTATATAATGTGTATACATGTATTGAAGACGCAGTCGTCTTACAACAGCCGGTGATGCCACCTTGTTATGAATATACAACAAACGAAGTCGTCTTTCAACAGCCGTGAAGCCACCGTACAATGCATATATGACAGACGCAGTCGTCTTACAACGGCCGGTGATGCCACCTTGTAATGAATATACTACAGACGCAGTCGTCTTACAACAGCCGGTGATGCCACCGTGAAATGTATGTATTGAAAAGACGCAGTCATCTTAACAACCGGTGATGCCACCGTAAAATGTGTGTATTGAACAGACGCAGTCATCTTAACAGCCGGTGATGCCACCGTATAAACTTCATGTATTGCACAGTAATCGTCTTAATACAGCAAGATCAGCACCTATAACACCAACACTTACATAATATAATCTAAATAGAAACACAATTATTGCCGATGTTATTCTGTGAAGAATACTTCCTTATTTTACAATGAATCTCTATTCAAAACATGCGTTTCTTAAGATGAATCAGATATTAAAGTTATAAAACAGTGGAGCAACTCATACACGTGGTTTATCCGTTACTTTTTAACTCTGAAATTGAAATACAATGCCAACATTCGAAAAGCCAAATGTACATTACCAAAACACTTTTTCCGTTTTTACATTAAATGTAAATTCTTTGTTGACTGGCAAATCAAACCATGACAGAATGTTTGGAATAAAATTTTCATTTGGATATATCAAAGGCCAAAATATGGCCGACTTCCAAAGCGGCAAAACAATCACACCATAGGCACGATCAGATTCGATCTTCCTGATCACTTCATATATCATAGAAATCGGGGGACAAACAATCCCTTTTGCTCTCCCCATGACTCTGAAAAAGCATCCAGATAATCTACTCCTTGACAAGAAGCGTTTCAAAATCACGAATAATAAAAAAAAATTAAAAGCTTGGCGTTGTGTGGTGAGGCAAACCAGTCAACTTCAAACTTTACAGAAAAACGATCTTCGATCAACATAAACAAATCTAAAGATATACCTCAGTCATATAATCAACGATACGTGACAATTAATCAGCTCTCTCATTTGATGTTCGGGGTAACCACTCCATTTCAAAAATTATAGAGTTCCTGATACAAAAACTAAATCAAAAGCAATACTCTGCAATTCAATATTCATTGAAAATTTTTGCACAATTGAAGCAACACCTTTGTTGTCAGAAAACCATTTTACTTTCTGGTGAACAAGAATATGAGAAATTTCCTGCAAAAACCTGTCAACAGCTACTAACTCTCTCAATGTTAAAATTTTAGCCTTTTCTTCGTCAGTTCACTTTCCGTGAGGTTCGTTAATCGTTGTTTACCCCATAACCTGCAAAGCCTAAACTACTGGCATCTGAAAACACAATCTTTGTTTACTAAAACATTTCCCGATGGTTTAAAAATTTCAAATTTGTTTTCCAAAATCTTATCTGATCAATGCTGTCATTGGATAATGCTATACATATATGCATCCCAGTAAGCCGCCTTAAGAGTGTCAATGCTTAATGCACGTGTCATGATATTGAACACGTGACCTGTGACGACAGACATTGAAATCAGTTGACCAGCTAGACTAGCCACTTTTCTAGCGGCCACCTTTCTGTGAATTTTCAAAGAAGACAAAATCTCAGATACCGTTCTGAAAGCTCGTAAAGCCTCCGTGTAGGAATATAAATTACCCCTAAACTAGAATGCAGAACGGTTCTTAAAATTCTATGACCTAGACTGGTTCCCATACCGACTTCGTTGCATTTTGAATGAAAAAGCAAATCGGTCTTAATTTGGACACCTTTTAAAATTTTGTATTTTCATTGGTTTTGGCACAGCCAAATCTATCGTCAAAACTGATTTTCCTTCAACCCACCATTTCGATATTAAAGGCCTGGTAACTTTAGTAAAATTGTAACATGCGCTTGAAAGACCGAACGGTAGAATTAATTTCTTTTTAAATAATTTTATACCGTCTTTGTTTGTCCATGAAAACCCAAAATATTCTGTTTGTGGCCTGTAAATTTCAATAAAAGGATAGGCTGACGTAATATCAAATTTAATCATACTACAACCCTTGCGTAAAAATGAGATAGCTACTTTCTTCAAACCCGACAGATTGTTTCCATATATGTGAATTGACATTTCTTTAATCTAACAGTAATCGCTTCTTGCCCGAACTTTGTACAGAAACCGTTAACGGGTTAACAACGTACTGTTGTGCCTGACATTTTTCTATTAAATGCATATCAAGTAAATCTGAAATAGCTTCCTCTACAATAAATGTTTGAGCGGCACGGAAAACGAAGGAATTTTATAACCATTCTGAATTACATCTAAAATGAATTCTGTAGAACCTGTTTCCTTCCAAAATTGCAGGTTTTCTCTTAACCTGCCTCAAACAAAATATGTTTTTGTCCTTGTTCATATTACAATAATTATGTGTAAACCTGTCATAGTCAAACAGATACTCATCTTTCAAAAATGTTCCCACACTTTTACTCCAAACTCAATGCCGACTGCTCCTGCTGACTTCTGCACTCGTGGACAGTATCTTCTGATATGACCGATATCGCCAGGCAAAACATGGACCTGAGACTGAACCTTTTCCGCCACCTTGTCGGAAACCTTTATCGACTGTTCCGCTGAAGCTACCGGATGTGCCGTTGAAGAAACCGGAACCGCCGCTGAAGCCACGAAAAGAATTCCGCCCCGCCGGAGATCCGAAATTGGAGCCTGAAGTTGCTGAACTCCCCCAAGTAAAACGACTGCTACCAGAACGACCTGCGCCGAAACGACATTTGCTCGACCCAAATCTTCATTAAACTCAAACAGTACCTTGTTTCCGTTGAACTTCCAACAATTTCTTTGACTTTGTTAAGCTTTTTGACTTCACAGGAGACAGATTCCGAATTTCATTGTACTTCTTCTCGTAAATTCTGTACCTCAATTCTCTGTTTCCTTATTTCGTTCATTAAATCTCTCAAGGTCAAGTTTTCATTTTGTCCATTTTCGTTGTCATTTCAAACGAGCGTGTAATATGTTAAAATTGTATGACCGTCCAGTTACGCCTCGCAAAGCTGAATGACCACATTATGCATTATGCACTGAAAGCCCGTGCGCTATGACATATAGCGCGCGAAATCACCTGTTTGTGACTTACTTATACCGAAGGGAAAATAGTTTTCTTTTAATTCGTAAACTCAAACTCAGAAAACTATATTTCTTTAAAAAAACACTAGAACCTGGTTTAAACCCCCAGTGGCAATTTGTTTTGCCACTGACCGTTCCAAGGCGGTTACCCCTCCGGTTCTCACTTCCGTTATTTGTTTGTGGCGTCCATTTTGAAACTGATTTTTGTAATACCATGCTCTCTTTTCCTCTCTACTTTTTGGCTGTGTGGGGAGGCTGTGTATGCTGGATGTGGCCATTCCTGATATGCATATTTCATTTTTTTTTAAAATCTGCAAAAAAACAAGATACTTTTATTTCTTCTTTACATTTACAATTCTATTAATAATAATAACTAATTAACATTAAAGACAATATTATGACATCCTTTTTGCCGCTTTATGTATTGCAGTAAAGTGGAATTATTTTTGCATATACTATAGAAACCAAACTAATTCATCTGAATGTATTTTCCACAAGTGAAATCGTACAACATTATGCAATTGAAAGTCAACTCACAAAATCATCAATTATTTTTACGATCAGTGTCTGGAATGTCTATAAAATATATCAAACAGATAAAAACTTTGTAAATGATTGTGGAATTTAGATTTGATGAGAGGTCATGACTTCATGTGTTGATTTGCTGAGTATGTTCTTTTCAAGTTATCACAAAAAGCGTCATTTTACCTTTTACTTTTTTATATTGAGTATTAAATCAAATGTGGGAAACTGTGTTTTCATATATGACCGTCCGTGCTGTTGATATCAATAACATTTTTTTTTATTTTGTAGACTAATGATTAAACAGATGAAGGTTATTCTATGATAAGTGGGATCCTTGGCGTGATTAAGAGAGAGAGCATGGTTTATAATAATAAAACGATCAGTTTCGAAAAAGACACCACAAACAAAAAACACAAATGAGAGACCGAGGGGTTACCGTCTTAGAACGTCAGAGGTAAATCAAACTGCCACTGGGGGTTTAAACCAGAATCAAGGGTACACCAACCTTACATTTGCCGCAACAGGTTCTCATATCAACACACAAGTACAAGTTTTCTTGATGAAATAAAGAATTTTATGTACAATGACATTATTTGTTTTATCATCAGTGGTGAATGGTCCACAGATAAAATAATGGGTTCGCCCAAAACGGAAACAAAATTCAGAATAACTTTCTAATTTATTTCTTTTTCTACAAAACGATCACAAATTCGTCTATGGATAAGGTTTAATAAAATTATTATTACCATATTAGGAAGCCAATGAGCACGGTATATGTATCTGGTCCATTAAACTTCTGTCACTTCAACGATCTTTTGGATTTATTTCACCTAGACAACTTATACTTGACTTGAAATACGAGAACCTGTTGGGGCAAGTGTCAGGTTGGTGCACCCTAGAACCTGGTTTAAACCCCCCAGTGGCAAATTGTTTTGCCACTGACCGTTTCAAGGCAGAAACCCCTCGGGTTCTCACTTTTGTTAATTGTTTGTGGCGTCCATTTTGAAACTGATTATTGTAATATCATGCTCACTTTTCCTCTCAACCTTCGCTGTGTGGGGAGGCTGTGTCTGCTGGATGTGGCCATTCCTGATATGCAGATTTCACTTGTTTACGTGCATGTATCATAATGCTAATGCAAATATTGAGAAGAATTGTATGACAAAATATTTCAAATTGTCTGATATAGGGCGATGGTGGCAGTGAAGCACTCATCCGAAGATATAATTACCTCAAACGTTCTAAGCCCTAGCTGATCTAGAAAATAACATTAAAACCATAACCAATATAAGGAAATGATCATTGTAATCAAAGATGACACCTTTCAGTCGCCAGGATATCAAATTACAGGAACTGATTGCGGGTGTATTTTATTATTTTATTCTTTTATGACAAGAGGTGCGGCAAAAATATTTTTATTTCTTTCTTGCAATGAAAAGCTTAAGGTGTCTTTTATAATTAGGATAAGAAGATTAAAAAAATTAAAGATTCATCTTTATAAGACTTCCTAAGATTTTTAAGATCCCGTCTTTCAGCTGTCTTAAATGTCTTTTATACCGGCGTTTCGTGATATTTTACATAATTAGTAAACAGAAAGTCGGATAAATGTGGTGTATATGTTTGTACATGTAATATAATGAAAATTGGTGAATAAAATTGTTTTAAGTCTTTCTTCAAACAACAATATTTACACTTCAGCTTCGTCCTTTCGATGAAGTCTTATTTATCCAACAAATAATAATTTCTGAAGGTAAACACTGTTACATTTTTCTTTAAAAGACGTGGCTACAGTACAACCGTTCACAATTAATTTGACGTTGCGCAATCTTTTAACGTGTTACGTCGGCAAGCACGCGAATTTTGCCACGAGTTGCTGAGAAAAAGTGTGCCGTCATTTTCTTTGTCGTCAACGTGGCTGTTCCAACAGCCATTAGAAAAAGCCGAAGTATCACGAGTTCTTTTAATAACAGTAATGAATTACGTATTTCGTTCGCCATACCAAGAAACGTACCTTTCAACATCATTTTTATCACATCTTGGTTTCCTCTTTTTAAAACACACTTACTTGATTGCTAAAAGTTAATATTAACTAAGCTTTGGTTGATTTCTGTTACCATGTTATTCTATTTTGTATGCTGATTCAAGTTACTTATCCCGTTACGGTTAAAATAGATATTTAGATTTGTACGCATCCGACCTTAGTTAACGGCATTTTTTTCTTATGCAAATAGAGTTTATAGAATTATTGTAATAGAGTCCTTGGAAAAATTGCTTTCAACAAACAATTGCTACAATGTTTGCGAGGCGCACAAGAATGTCATTGACTTTTTAAGGGTCACACTGACCTGTCAGGGACAAAATGATCTGTCAATGTCATTGCTCGTGTGAAAATGATGTAATAATCAAAGGTCTTGAATATATATTAATGTTTAGTTTCGGCCTATCATTAATTCCTGCTTTGATACAAAGAAAAGAAAAAAACAAATTTCGACCAACTTACTGTTAAATGTCACATATTCTCTGAAATAATTATTAATAGATGAAACATTAACTTTGATAGCCAACGAACACAACAAATATCCAAATATTGATTGCTTGATTTGATTTGAAATGCATATTACTGTTCACGCCGCTTAGCCCCGGATTTAGAGCAGCTCAATATTTACACATAGATATCATGCTCAACGGCCTTCAAAGGTATTTATTAATAGAAAACGCACTGATTGAATGTACTGAGTGACTTTTTACAGCCGCCACAAGGCACAAACAATGCTACTGTTGCTAAAAGCCACTCACAAAATATTTGACTATGTACAATATATCCAAAAAGACGTCAAACGCAAGCAAGTTGTTGTTGCTAATATTTTCAAATCACAATCGTCGTGATGCGGATTAAAGAAGTATAAATAAAACATCTTGTTTCGCCGCTGTGTTTGTTTTAATCATTACTATTTTGTATAAATATGATATTCAATATTTTATTGTTTTTAGTTTGAAGTTGAAAACGACGGAGTTGTTAGCATTCAAACAAAAAGAATTGTCATAACAAGTCAGAGCTAATGCTTTCTAATCTGTTAAAACTTCCAATAGGAAAACAAGAAGGCGATTAAGAGAAACGGATTTCGCCGTCTGGTATTAACTTTAATATTGATGATCACGCAAACAAACTTGTGTTTCAAAGCAACTGCTGCATTTAACGTTCATCTTTCAATTAGTGCTGCAAGTCTGACTATTTTCTTGGGAATACAATGGTCGCTGTTTTAAAAGAGTTCATACACATGAACATTCATTCAACAATGAGTTTACCATCCACATTTACCAGATTTGATTTGTTACTCTGTTTGACATATAAAAATAATCGCTCTTAAATATGTTTAATTGAATGATGTTTTTGTTGTTTTAATTTAATTTAAATATATATTGTTTTTGCTGAAACGGCAGTTGTCAATTTTTGAATAAATTATAAAACATTTACTCGTTTATTCTGCTTAAAAGCGGAATGCTTTAGGAGTAACAAGCATACAGATACTCATCTTCTGGTTTTCTTATTCATCAACCCAATCATCGAGCTTTCAAAATTAGATACAAAACAACTTTAAAAGCGACCAAACACGACATATCAACAAAATACTGCACATGTTTGGTTTGAATGATCATGTTCGTGCACAGTAATGAAGACATGTAACAGTCCAAGGCGGATAAACCGTGTTTAGCGCAACTCATTTTTCACACACTGTCATATATAAATGCATCGAGCTTATGGGGCTTAATTTAATGTTAATTCTTAAACAACACTGACTCCATCTACGAGGAGACTTTAAGGCAGTCACCATATGGCACAAACAATGCTTATATCATATATAAATAGATAAATCGGAACTTGAAAGCAAGCGAAAGTTACATTTTTATAGCATTCTACTGCTATGCGTTTAAGATATCAACTTTTAAACATATGAAATAATGCAGTAGACCTGTTTTTCTTCCTATATGTTGTCAATACTTTACAAGGACCTTAATCTTATAAAAGCTTTGTTTGTTACATGATTAGTATTCCTCACGTTCATTTTCCCTTTATGCGATGCTTTTAACATGTTTAAATGACAAAAAACGAATTATTTGCATTGAAGTTGTTTTATGAGCAGACTCAATGACTCTTTGAATTCAAATAATGTGCAACATCGTAATAATGTGTAAAATCAAACAAAGGATTAACATGCAGCATTGCTCAGGGGTATAATATTCTGGCTGATTCAATTTAGAATTCTGAAGAACAGAAAATTGTTCGGCCTCACGCTGTTTGAATTTACAAATATGCGACATTGTTTTAATATGGTCTGTTTCAACTTTTCGGATAATAATGGTATATTTGCTATTCGCTGAAGCTAGTTCGTCCAAATTTTACAATAAATAACTACATTCTATCAATATTGCATTGCAGTAACTTTACTGTAGCTGTGAAGGACATGTTGCTTAATTCCACTTTAAAGCAATATATATCCTTAATATCGGAAATCAATTAAGCCACAAGAACGAGTAAATAGTTTCGAATTCCGTCTGCATAATTTAAAGATGACGAAGAGTCATTTAGATACACACCTAACCTCGAAACTAATATCTCAAGTTTGACATAATAACATTTATCTTCAAATCCTATGATTGTCGCATAAGGAATTCGTTTAATTTATTAAAATGATACTGTCAGCGCGATATGGTGTCCGTTTTGTGACAAAATGGTTTCGGATACCAATCATGACTTTAAGGGCGATTTATATTCTTGAGCAGATTAGGCAAGAATACATCGCCTTTCTGGTGTCATTGACTTAATATAATACTGTTTGTGCTTACATGTGACTGCGACAAAGCCTGATCGTACACATGTACCTGTACCATTCTCTACGGCCGTTTTTAGTGATTGTAGCAGAACTTTGTCTGCGGCCGTTGCTTTTGGTTTTAGCAGCGCTTCGTCTGTAGCCATTTAATATGAAAGCTCTGTCAGTGCATAAAATGCTTACCTCGTGTATTTAATACCTGGTATTCTGATGATGTCAAAAGAAATTATGTCAATAACTAATAATCAAAAGTAAAGATAAAGCACACTGTTACTAGGAAAACTTATCTGATACAACATCTGCACGTTCACGTGATGAAAGAAACATGAGAGGCGAGAAAAAGCATGCTTTTAAAACCTTACCTACTCCAAAAAAAGACATGTCACTAATTAATGAGAAAGAGGGTCTTTAACAAAAAGATTGAAGCATGCAAATCTGCAATGGCAACATCCACCCCACAGATCAAAATTGTAGAGGAAAAATACATGAATTAATACTACCGACAGGTTTTTATATTAATTAACAAACAAGCACAAAGTGTCTTGTGAACTAACTTCAACCCGCCCATTAAATTGACAATGTTGAATGCACAAACACACAAAGGTTAAACACTACAAGCTTATGGGAAATACGAAAAAGATAAGTAATCAATAACCTTACCGAGACCAGAGCACCTGGAGTAAAATATGCAAAAGACAATTTCAGGAATAAAAGCTTCTTATATCTTGTCCATAGAAGAACCAGATAGAGATTAGTAAGAAAACAACAACGTTGTCATAGAATAAAAAGCCGAAATCAGTCGTCGCTCTCGCTTCAGTTTTGAAATAGCCAATAAGGTCATTTATTTTTATCAATTATAGGGTCCAACGGACACACCGGTAAAAAAGCAAGCAATCATTTAATCAATCAACAATCCTTTTCATTATATGATCCAAGTATACAAGTATATACCTTACAATATGTATACGAAATTGGAAACATAATAATACATACCATTTCGTTCCTTAACTGGTCGCCATCTTGCGGACTGCCACAGGGAACCCACTATTTGGTACAGGGCAGCTGTTACATGACAGTGGTAATACTTGTACGGAAGTTTCAAGTGAGTAAGGTTGAGAAATGCCTATTTAGAAATCTCTAACCACTGCACTTCAACAACTATATTGTTTGCATCTGATTGCTCTTAAATATTTATATAAGTATTTGTGTATTTATGTTTTATTGTACATTGCAGAATGAATTTTTAGTATTTTCTGATTCAAAGAGCCTCCTCTAAAATACACAGGACATACTTTTGATATATAATTTAAAAAAAACTAACGTCTTTCAAAATGAACTGGTAAACTGGGCAACGTAGTAGTAATGGGTATTCAATTACTGTCCAAAACAGGTTTAATCAATTCGAGCCTGAAATATTTTCATATTTGTCGTGTTCGTTTGCTTTTAGTTCCCTTTTTATCTATTTCTAATTCTTCAAAACATACTAAGTGATTAAAATGTCAATTAGCACGTTGTTAATGGTGGGCTTCAGCAAACGTCTCTTTAAAAGCTCTTTCAAAAGTAATGAAATGATACAGGAGTTAAAACGTCTTTAAAAAATGAACTTTTAAATTATGCACAAATACTATGATTAAAATGTCACTTAGCGCGTTGTAAATGGTGGGTTTCAGCAAACGTTCCTTTAAAAGTTCTTGAATGAAATGATGACTGGAAAAATCCCAATAATGAAGCATATAGCAAGTAATAATATATTTCAAAGGCATGGTGTGATTATAAAAAAAAACCTTTGACATGTTAGTTTTCTCTTTATCATGCGCAACTCAATATTTACAACAATAAACAGTTCAACTTTGATCCATCCCAAACGATGGTATGCATATGGCGGTGAACATAGAACCATCAATGCGGTATTTACATATTAATACCATTCCATGTTCAGCGGCGTAAAGTCTCAGGATAAAAGAATGGGTTTGCCCTAAACGAAAAAACAGTGGGCGGATCTAAACAAAAAAGAATTTTGGCAGGGGATCTTAGAATATAAATACTGCACATCACAGACAACGCCAAATGCAAAATTTAGAAAGAAGGAAGTATATCATTAATAATCTAATTACTCCTGCAACTCCTGCCATAATACCTTGGACAATTATAATTTTGGTGATTTTATAAATCACAAATTAAATTTAATTAAAAATTGCTTAAACATTTACAACTTCTTTCCCAGAGAGATAAAAGCTAAAGTTAACTGCACAGAGGTCTTTCTTATTGGAGGGTATGTTCACATTTTCACCATAATATTTGCGTATTCACTTTGAACTTAAACGTAAACTCCAATAGAAAGTAAAGAATCTGAGTTTTGCCCCTTGTTCCATTAGTTTTAAAAGTAACGCGAATTTCTTATCAAGATAATTTACACACGCAAATCGTGAACCGTTGATCTGTGATAGACAATTGTCACTTGTGGCATATGATCGACAGGAAATAATCATTTCTCCATGCCATATATTAAAAAAATAAAAATTATATTACGTAATTATGACATCTGAAAATACTAATTCTGCGTATCACAGACATTCGAAAAAAGGCAATATTAAAAAAGGAGTATTTTAACTAAACTAAGTGTGACTGAACCTTCCAAATGCAAAACGATCTTGGATATTGCATCAGCTTCATCTGATGCATTAGGTATTTAGAGGACTTGTTGGATAAGAAGGTGGTCTTACTCCGAATTTGTTAATAATTTGTGATGTAAATTTGAATTTTTTTGTTTTAAAACGTGTTACAGAAGAACACATTAATTTCATGTTTTACAAAAATAGGTTAAAATCATGAAGTTTGTTTTACAAAATTGCCATGGGTCAAATATAAAATATAGATTTATATAAAATTGGTTACTTCTATGATATATCTATTATATTACCTGTGGCAATGCATATTTACTGTGAACTCCAGTTTGTAATACTTGTTATTGTTACTTATATTATTTGATACATTTTATTGGTTACAAGAACAAGATCATGTACATCCCTCGTGACCACCTCCCAGCACATACACTTATAAACTCTCCACAACCAACACCACCCCGCTATAAGGAGCAATATTGGTGAGGAAGCTGTGTTAGGCTATTTCATAATATGCCTAATTCATATTTTGATGTTTTTCTTATACAAAAAACTTCAGACGTCATGTCTTATTATTTATTATTTATTCTTATTATGTTATTCGCGGTAAAACTATCACTGGGTTATAGAAATTTGTAATAAAATAACCCGTTAGTTTTTATTACAAAGTGACTATTTGTGTAATTTCAAAATTAAGAAACAAATTAAATGCCAGAATTATAACCGTTAACTTAGTTTCCAGTGTGGTGTTCCTTATACCGTATAATGGGTTATTTTCGCGATCGAAAATTTTCGCGATTTTGTCGTAATTTTAATTTTCGCGGTTGTAATTTTAGCGAAAAGTGCGCTAACAGAAATTAACGCGAATGTTGTTTGGAATTTTAGGCGTTATTTAATTTTAGCGAATTCACGTGGGTCGCGAAAATAGCGAAAATATTATGCTCACGAAAAAAAACCATTATACGGTATATCTTTTTATGACAAAGATCATGGTGAAAACACTTATTTCTTTTACCAGTTCATTACTTTAAAATATTGCTTAATTAATTCTCACATAACAATACAATCTTTCGCCTTTTTTCGGTAAATCATTATAATTGTTAAAGCATGTCAAGAATGGTAAATATCTCTTTTGCGATTGGTATTTTGTGAATTGCGCGTTATTTTCGTTTTCTTTCCAGGAATGGGTCAATGATTTAAATTCAGACAATATGACATTTCACATTTGAAATATAAAAGTTATAGGCGAAATAGAAAACTGATAGAAAAGTGAAATGTGCATATCAGGAATGGCCACATCCAGCAGACACAGCCTCCCCACACAGCCAAAAAGTAGAGAAGAAAAGAGAGCATGGCATTACAATAAGGATATGATATATAGCCATTAACGAGATGCCTTCTACGTTTACTTTTCAGTTGCGTCGGGAAGCCATTAAAGAGAATGGCTAGAGAACGCTTGTTATTATCCTAGAAGCTCGATCTGTATCTTTTGTCCTTTGCCCAAGGTTATAAAGCTGAGCATGGAAACCAGTCTCAAATCTCAAGCATCTGATTGGCTGAAATGGCGACTGGTCGCCATTTCAGCCAATCAGATGCTTGAGATTTGAGACTGGTTTCCAATCTCAGTTTTATAACCTTCAGCCCTTGTCATTGTGCTATTTTGTATTAACTCCATTTGCTCTGGTCTCGGTTAAGTCGATGAGTACTCACCCTTTTGCTTTGTGAAGCTATGACCTTGTTATGGTTTATAAATATGGTTGTGTGCTTTTGCATGCAAAATTGCTGAGCTGATGGGTGGGTTGGAGTTATTACCCCAAGACAACTTGTACTTGTTTGTTCATAAGAGAACATGTTGGGGTAAGTGTGAGGCTGGTGCACCCTGGAACCTGGTTTAAACCCCCAGTGGCTAATTGTTTTTCCACTTACCGTTCCAAGGCGATAACCCCTCGGGTTCTTATTTTTGTTAATTGTGTGTTGTGTGTTTTGAAATTGGTCATTTTATAAACCATGCTCTCTCTCTTTTTGTTTTCTTCTTGGCTGTATAGGGAGGCTGTGTCATTTGAATGCGGCATATTTCACGCTTTTCACATTTTTAAACCATTGTCATTATTTGAATACATTTGTATACTAAACGTGTCTCAATCGTGATATTTTTATAATTTTATAACAATTTTCCTTACATTGTCAATAACACAAGGCATAAGTTGTGATCAATTTAGGAATTAAAAGATAATATCTGACAGAATATAGGGAGCAATTTTTGGGGTTCTTTGCATTGATATACACTGAACCAAAGTTCTAATTGGTCATTAATTGTATATGCTTACAATGTATGCTAGTTTCGTTTCTTCCCTACTTCAAGTGAGGTTGTGGAAAGAACTGTTTTGTCTTGAAATCAATTATGTAATGTCTTTTAAATCTTTATTGATTGTTTTCTTAAGGGAATCCAATACCATTTACTTACACCGCAGGGTCAAAATTAGAACAGTCTTTAATTGAAAGGGAGGTCATTATTCAAATTTAATACTTTAAAGGGGATTTATTTAAACAAATGTGCTGTTGATTAATAAGGTTTTATGTTTTTCCAACTAATGAGGGGTCCTATTAAAACAAAACAAGAAATAAAGAGCAAATTTCTGTTTGCTTAACCTTTTTATGCAAGAATGCATTTTTAGCGAAAATAAGGATAACTTTTGAACTGTTTCAAAGTCAATTATTACAAGATAAAAGCTTAAGTTGAAGACTGTTGTTGGCATATGATCATAAATAAGGAGTGAATTCTATGTCTTTCTAATAAAAAAGTACGGACAAAAAGTGACCATTTAGAATTTTGGGTGAGTGTATATTGATCTAGAACCAAGATCATTAAACTGAGATTGGAAACCAGTCTCAAATCTTAAGCATCTGATTGGCCGTAGGGACGACCAGTCGCAATTCCAGCCAATCAGATGATTGAGATTTAACACTGGTATTCAGCTTTATTTTTATGATCTTTGGACCTGATAACAGTATTATGTAAGGAACGGTAGACATCTAAGTACAACCAAGTAAATGACTCCTCTCATTTCAACATGATAAATGGAATATTATATAACTAAGGGTGGTTACTGGATAGTCGAAAATGATAAAGACAATGGTCTTGGTAAAATGCCGCTGGTGCCTTCCATCAAATATTTTTAAATGCCGACTTGCACTTTAAAAAAGGAATGTATTGATTGAACACCCCGACAGGGCTTTAGTTGTTCATTCTGAGATAAGGACGTGCGTAAATATTTGAGGACCAGATTTTTTGTTGCTGCTCGTTATCTCAGCGATTACTTTAATTATATGTATTTTCTTTCATTTCGGACCCTTTTTTTCAAGCTGACACATAAAAGCAAGAAAACGTAGTCAAACACGTAAAATCAGATAACAACTTTAGAAGCTCAAGAAAGACGCAATCTTAAAGATACTATCTTAGAACCGGAAACAAACCAGCCTTGGTTTCGATGTCTAGCCACCGAAATCGGATCACTCTGTAATTAACCTAATATCACAATCAAAATTCATTACGTTAATAAGGCTGATACAAATTATCATGTCGAAAACTCTCTATCATTTCCCACAGTTGCGAGACATGCTTTACACTTCAGTATAGTAAAAGGCGTATTAAAATGTAATGTTTTTATTCATAATGACACTTTTCATTTTTATTAAAGATTTTTTTAGCTTTTAAGATAATCATGATTGTAATAGTTTTTTTTCAAATGATGAACTTTTGTTCTCATAAACAACTATAATCTCGGGCAATCACATCAACGTCTTACCGGATCTTATCAGATCGGTGATTGGACCAATACAAAATCATACTTAATGCAATGCCGATTTCTCACTGATACCTCCTGAAAAGTAACACAACAATAAGTGTTTTCCTCATTAGCCCGTTATAAAAAATACGGAAATGTTATCTCCTACGTATGGTAGGTTTCATGCAATGCGGAACTTTCTTCGTCAGTTTGTTCTACACTACTTCCACCAAATAAAAGTACAAAAAGTGAAACATTCATATCAGGAATGGCCACATCAAGCAGACACAGCCTTCCCACAGAGCAATAAAGTAGAGAGGAGCAAAGAGCATGATTATACGATGATCAGTTTCAATTGACGCCACAAACAATTAAAGGGGTTACCGCCTTGGAACGGTCAGTGACAAAACAATTGCCACCAGGGATTTAAACCAGGTTCTAAAGTGCCCCACCTCATATTTGCCACCAACAGATTCCCATGTTAACAAACAAGTACAAGTTTTGGGTAGGTTCTTTGTACAAGATTTTGCAATTTGTCCACTACACACCTCATTGCGCGTTCATTGAAAAAAAGGAAAATTATTAAAATCTCAATAAATGCAATTGCATTTTGCCGTTATAGAGATTTTGATAATTTTCTTTTTTATCAATGAACGTGCAAGGAGGAGTGTAATGGACCAATAACTGTAACAAAAATCTGGCGCAAAGAGATGATCTACGAACTTTTGATTTGTCGGTAAATTATTAACCTAGTTGAGGCTCCTGAATATTCGAGTGTGGTTTTAAATTTTCGTCTAATTCTACATTTTGTTTGTTTGCCATTAACTTTTTATGTAGCAATATCAAGTTGTAGGGTTTGTTAATAAACAATAATTAATTTACTTGTATTGTTAATTAAACGTGTATGTTTCATTTATTAAATTATGCACGCTTACACTGACTGTTAATATGAATAATGTATAAGGCATGATATTCAACACCAATAACACTCGTACATAGTATCTAATTTTTAAAATATATTTTAAATACTCGTAATGCATTTTCTAAGGGAAAAATAAAATATAATTCATTTATTTTTCTATGATTTAACACAGATTTTGATTTCTTCAACAACGTACTTTTTAACCTAATAATTCGCTCCCTAATTTAAGCTGAATTTTGTTTTGAAATTCATTGAATATAAAGTAAATGATTTTTTTGGCCAACTCATTAGGTACTCTTATATAGCACCCTACATTTGTATCCTAATGTTTCTTTTTATTTGAGAAATTATTTTGACCTTTGTTTAACTGCTATGTGTTTTGTAGTAAACAACATTGTTTTTGATCAGTTGAAGCACTCTGACTTTCGAAGGATGTAACGGTTAATGTTCCCTAAGGGAGGTAAGTCATTATGTAATTGAAAGGCCGCTCACGAATGCATCAATTTTCATAAGTATCAAGTAAAGGAATGTCTAGTATATATATCAAACAGACAATAAAAAACGCAGTTGTTTCAGAATTTCGATTTGATGATAGATAATGGATGTGCACTTTCCAGTGATATTTAACGAAGATATTCAATATGCCATTTGTTTTTATTACGCTCGCAGCTGTAAAAGTACGATTTGATTTATAATAAGACTTTTTTTCAACATAAAGTTCAAGTTTTCAAACATGTGTTTGTGTTGTTTAAATCATTATTTTATAGTTTCATTTTGTATACTAGAGAGTGTTAAAATTGTCTCACACTGTTTGAACCTGTCATACGTGCCAAGCAAGAGTCTCGAAAAGTTGTTTCAGAATCAGTCTTTGTTATATTCTGATCTTTGCTAAATATGCCATGTTCACCTGAAAAAGTTTGTGTCTAACATATTTGAGTAAAGAGAGAAAAAATATTAAAAACACTGTTGGAGAGAGGGGTGTAGGATACTATTAGAAAACAGTGAATTTATTTTGTATAAACGTTTTCGGAGAAAGAGGGGACATTTGTAGAGGTTGCCTAATGGTCAAAATTTGGTACCAACAATCATTTTAAAAAAATCATCATACGGCGGAATTGGATTTTTTTAAAGAACACACGGGAGTTCTTCAGATTCAAGTTTTAAATCGACAAAAACACATTATATAGTGCTTCAATCAATGAAACGTAAGACATTTTTAAAATGTGAAATATGTATATCAGGAAACGCCACACTCACAAAACAGGGCCTCCCCACGCAGCGAAAAAGAAGAGAGGATGAGTGAGCTTGTTTGTTACTAGTATATCAATTCAAATAAGACGCCACAAATAGTTCTGTGGGTAAGAAATTATTAGATACGTTTTTCTCGCAAAGTGACAAATTAAAACGGAACATCAAAATGTGAAAGGTATAATGTTCGATAGAAACTTTAAAAATTACAAAGCATTTAAATTTAAAATAAGACCCTCCAAAGAGTGCGCTTTGCAGGGACGGGCAAAAATAAATGCAGAGGATGTACATTTGTAAGTAAACTTTGTACTTTACTTACATAAAATATCGTGTTATCCAAATAACATCGCCATCTTTATCGTATTGTAGGTTTTAGGGAAAGATGTCATAAATTTTTCGTGGCCATTTCAGATATGCATATTGCACTTTTTTCATAAAAGTGAAAATGAAACATAATGACCACAAACAAAACCACCATTGTCATAGCAAACAATACGGGGACAAAACTGATAAAATAAATTTAAATTTGATACGTTACCGCCTCGGAATGGTCATGAAGGAAACTGGGATAACAAAAGTAGTCAGCATTAATATCATTTTAATAGTGAAAACTGTTAGAAGAAGACGCGTAGACAATTTCACAACTTTCGCTCACAAAAGTAGAAAAGCAAATAAAATTAATATGATAAAAATAAACAATAAAATAATAACCGATGATAGAACAGTTAACTGAGTTAATATAGTGGGGAAAAATAACAAACAAATAACGATATCTTACGGCACCGCCTTGTCAGGTTAAACAGTAATAGAAAAAAGTTTCTGGGCGGTTAACGCGTTTCAGCGCCCACACATTCTTGATTTTCTTATCCCCGATTTAATAACATAAAACATTGACAATAATGAGTTTCCCTAACCCTTTATAAAACCACAGAGGATCATTAAACTGCATTCTTGCTAAAAAAAAGGCAAATAAGTGCAATTTACAAACTAACTCAGTAAACGCCAATTGAAAATGAAAGAAACAAATACAATGATGTTTTCCAAAATATAAGCACCAATAAAGAGAAAAGGTGATCTTATGTATACCCAATACGAATGAATTAAACCGACGTAACAGGAAGCGTTACATTCATGTTCTTTAATTTTATATGGACCGATAGAGACGTTTTCGAATGTTTATATTAATTTCTAATGATACATTTTGACAGAAAATGTATCAACTAATCTTATCAATCCAGGACAAAGTAGAGAATTCAATTGGTTTCAAGGTCCAGAAACAGGAAAAAAGGAAAGAAATCTGATTTGGTTTCAGGGTACTGAACAAACAGTTATTTATCTTCTATTTAAGCAAAGTGTTGATGGTTTTGCATAAATAATAACGGAAATAGTTTTAAAAGTAATGTTCAGGACAACAATTACATTTGCATTTTTATGAGAATTAATATTAGGATGGTCAGTGACCGATAGTGAGACGTGACCGTGCGGGTTCGCTCCCAGCTAGAGGCACTATCATTTAAAATTCACAGTAGCGCTATTTGTGCAGTGTGGCGGCCGTAAAAGGCTCCGCGTACATATAGTTAGTAAAATAACCCGTTACCGATGTCATGCAGTGATTGTTACGTATATTAGGGCTATCCGGTCAACCTTTTTGGGGGTTGTCCCGGTTAGCTCAGTTGGTTGCGACGCAGGAATTGCAGGGCTAGGCGCTGTCGCCGTGACGTTGCAGTTACTTAACTGGTGTGAGATTGGTTCTATGTGTATTTTTAAAACTATTTAGACCTTACCAACTTTGTCTGAAATTAGTTTTTGAGCAAATCCCTATAAGGTATCAATTAAGTTAAACTTACTCGGTCTCTCTTCGTTCTGTTATAGAAATTATTCAGTTAACCTTTGAGTTTTGTTTTAAGAATGCTTTCAGCTTCTTCTTCTTAGCGTTTTATATCTTTGTGTCCTTTTGCACGCAGCATTGTTGAGTTGATGGGTGAGTTGGAGTCATTTTACCAAGAAAATATGTACTTGTTTGTTCATATAAGAACCTGTTGGGGCGAGTGTGAGGTTGGTGTACTCTAGAACCTGGTTTAAACCCCTTTGCCACTGACCGTTCCAAGGCGGTAACCTCATGGATTCTCGTTAATTGTTTGTGGTGTTTTCTTTAATTTATTATTTTATTACCCATGCTCTGTTTTCCTCTCTACTTGTTTGCTGTTTTGGGAGGCTGGGTCTTCTGGATGTGCGTATTCCCTATAGGCATAGTTTACTTTTTTGTAGTATTGAAACCTCACGGTAGTGACCATTTATATAAAAATTGTAACTCAATATTCAGAGACATACTGTATAACTAATATCATCATGGATTTTGATCAGTTAACATTTACGTGATTCTCTTTATATAACCAAGGATGTTCTAATGGCAAATAAAGAGGAATTAAATATTATTCGGGTGAAAGAGATCACGTAAACTGATTGACTTTAATAAGGAAATAGATAAAAAAAAAAAGAAACTTTGAAAGCAAACGAACACGAAAAAATCAAAATATAGAGGGCTTGGTTTGATTGAAATGATAGTGACTCTAGCTGGCGGAGAACCGTCACATACCATCAGCTATTTGAATGTTTAATTCATAGAACAATGATCGTTGAACGAAATTAAGTTTGACATTTAGAAAAAAAAAACTCGTCAGAAAAGCATTTATTATAAATGATTTTATAAATGATTCGAAATTGTCAAAATTAAGTAATTGGGAGGCGGGTGGCATGACGCTAAAGAAACTGGAAAAAATTGAAAAAAGCATGGCGAGCACGTTGTAAAGAAAACAAATTACTATTGATAAAAATTTCGAATAAGTTTCCATTCATAAAGGCCATTACATGAATTCAGAATTATAAAGGCTAAATTTACAAATTGTCTCATCAGGCGACAAGAATTGCCAACAAAGAGGAATAGCGAAAAGTACTCGTAATAATGCACTTGCGTGTTTTCTAAACATAAGCCATTTTAAAGATCTTTATTTTCTGATCAAGTTTATTCATTAAACATACTTTTTTTCCGAATTGGGCGCATTTGACTTTTGATTCAAATAAATGTTTTCCTAATTTAATAATCAAGCGTTACTTATCAAGAATCATGGACGGAATGTGCTATCAGTAGCAATTGATGTGGGCAATGTTTGTTGTAGCGGACAAGAAACGCATTTGCCTCAAATGGGTCGCATTGATCCATCAATGTCATTGTCCAAGGAGCAAAATATAAGACAGATCCAATAATGTATGTCCTTGAATTTGTATTAATGTTCAATTTCGACAGGCAGGAAAACCCAGACGACTTTTTGATAGCAACAAAAGTAAAAATCACCGAAATTAAAAATCTGTCGTATTTTTTCAGGATGCAATAATTGGTTTGACAGGATTGTTGATCGTGATGTCAAATTATGGCCGAAATAATAGACAAATATTGTTTGTGCCTGTATGTCCACCAGTCTACAATTACGATGAAAGCGCTTATCAGCGCATCATTGATGGCACAGTAAGTAACATGCTAGCCTTACGCATTGGTCTAGAACTGTATCGTTAATTATGAGCACATACAATTCTCAACTTTATTATATACAGTAACATTGGAAATTGCTTAGTGATGTATCGAGATGGTCCTTCCTGTGCACAGAACCATGAACGACAGTCGTGCAAATACGGAACCCTGAATGTTCACAGTATTTAATTTACGCTGCATGTAAGTATCCGACATATGTAGGTACTCGGTCTATATTGTATAATCAGTCATTAATCAGATGAATAAAAATGAATAAAACTAATAACTGGCATACATCAGAAGATATGTACAACCACTTCCCTGGAGCTTAGAAAACGTGTAGTATTGTGTAACATTTTTAAACAATCATGTGTCTCACGGTGACTTTTGAACCATAGATTTTATATCTCGAAAAAAAATCTCTACCGGCTTCCAATGAATCCTGTGAAGTTCAAGTTGTTTAATCCCAACGTAATGTAGTATATCTCTCCGATATGAGGAATCAATTTAGCCAAGAAACCAAGTAAATAAATAGAAATTTCCGGCTGCATAATTTAAAGATAATGAAAATCGTCGGTCATCTAAATAAACATAGAAGAGTTACTCTTATACAATGAAATAGAAAATAAATAACTCAAGTTTGACAGCTACTCTTTTTCAGTGTTTACTTCAATTTATAAAAAGTACAATCAGAAAATATTTTCATTTCGAGTAAAGGGATAACAGTACAATTTTGATTCTTCCCAAACAATGGTTAGCTTATGGCGGTGAACATGGAGAGCATCGATGCGGTATTTTCAGATTAACACCATTTAAAAATCGGCGGCGGGTGGTCCCCTGATAAAAGACTTGCTTTGCTCTAAACGAGAAAACAATGGACAGAAATAAATAGATAGAATTTTTACAGGGGTTCGGAGAATATAAATCCCGCATATCACAGAGAACGCCAAGGGCAAAAAATTAAAAACCAAGAAGTATATCCTTGAGGTGATTGAACAATATCCAAATATATATTTGCCGGGATAATGAAAACGTCCACCTTGAAAATGCCGAAATATTAAAACAAAATTAAATTTTGATGTACTATACTATTACAGCCGCCAGACGGTAAAACAACGACACTCTGATGTTTTAATAAAAGAAAAGTGAAGACTGTTTAATGGCACTGTGTCAAATTTCATGAACAGCATGTTATCTTCTCCCATTATGACCAGTAACGGATGAGAAGTAAGTAGAAAAACGATTTTTTATATTCTAGTATCGGAATTTACTCTTGAAAAAAGAAGAACTGACCGAAAGTTTGAAAAAAGAGCGAAAATTACATAAAAATATTTATAAATTCAATAACATAAAAGTTTTTATAAATTCAATAGACAAAGGTGAAAATGGAACTTTGAAAGCCACCGAATACGACAAATATGAAAATATTGCAGGCTCGGTTTGATTGAGCCTGTTCATGGGAAGTTATGAAAATGCATATTACTGCCCACGCAGCTTAGCACCGGTTAAAGCGCAACTCAACTAAACAAAATAGAATTTCGACAGGGGATCTGGGAATATAAATCCGGCATATCACAGACAACGCCATAGTCAAAATAAAAAAAATAGAAAAATTTGCGCCAAGTACAAATACACTATTTTAAAGTTTGAGATAACAGGTAACAGAATCTCTTGATGACAGATCTGTAATTCCGGTGTAAATAGTTGGTTTTACACTTGATACCCTGTTCTTTTCTTATAAAAGTTTTATTCATGTCAACATGTGACATAAATGCAAAGCTGTAGAATTCACAAGTACATTTTTAAGTGAATAAGCTCCAACGCACATATTTACCTTCAAGGAATAAATTTACCCTTTAAAATGACAATTCTCAACAATTCTCAACTTGCGAATTTGACTTACAAATGACAGTGCTTTCAGTGCAACCAAGACTATACAATGACAGTTTTTTTATCATTTTTTCATGTGGTCATGACTTAAAACGACAGTGTTACAGTATTTATGATGGTCAACTTATCTTGTGATGACCAATGAAGATAATAAGATAACAATGATAATAATTGAAGAGCCCGACCTTTGAAAATAGATAATGACAGAAATGCATATGTTACGGTAACTTAGGATTCGAGTAATTTATATCGGGCAATTTCTTAAATGTCAGTCATTTCTAGTTACCGTGATTTTTTCTGTGAAAATAAGAAATCTTGATTGATGTGTTGTAGAGATTCTGATAAATATCCTGACAAATTAAGCGATATCCACGATTTGTAATCGTGTGTTTAAATATTGGCTTAATGCAGTTATTATGTAACTTTGAGACAGGATAATGCTAATGAAGGATTTGCCTAATTAACACATATTAACGAATGGGGTTTGTTAGTTCACCTGTCGATTCTCACATGGTAGCCATAAATAAAATACTAGTACTAATAAAATACTTACTAGGCTTCAAAGATTTGAATCGATGGTTTTGTTCTTGTCGTTATACCGAAAAATGACGTATCAAACTACGTAGTATGGCCACCTTGCTTAAAGTATCGTGATTAATATTTCTCCGCCAAAGCCCGTCCGAAAATCATCACTATTTTATTTTGTATTTTAGCACGAAAACCGGGTTCAAGTTCTCTCTTTTTTACTTTTCACTCTATTGATGACGAGAGATAAAGTTTTGTCTTTTTCCACCAAGTCATTTTCAGCGTTGATTTATGTTTAATTTTAACACGAAAAAGAGAAATATACTGTAATGTAATGTAATGTTAAGTAATGTTATGTTATGTTTTGTAATTTAATGTAATTTTATGTAATTTAATGCAATTCAATATAATTTAATGTAATTTAATTTAATGTAATGTAATGTATATAATGCTTTGTCGTGTTATGTTATGTAATGTTACAGTAATTTATTGTAATGAAATGATACAGTAATGTTATCTAATGTACTGTAATAGCGAACGAATCAAACAAAACTGCTTCTCTTTCAAATGTTGTTCTACTATTACACGACATACATTTTTCTATAGTTTAAACATCTAGGAAATAAATTAGAATAATTGTCGGTGATCTGACGTGATTTTACTAGATTTATATTCAAGGTCCAGGTCATAGAACTAATTCTATTAATCAAACCAACCGGCTGTATTGATGATCCTCTCCCTCAACATATCATAGTTCCGTGATGCAAATTCTCGACAATGGATCAAGATAACGTCAGATCATGACGATCTTGGATGTTATTCCATGGTTAACCAAGACAACAATTTCCTCGTTAAACTAGTCCCCACAGTAAAAACAAACAATTACAGTTTTTATTTGTATGACGCATTTTATATCAATAGATGAAAACAATGAACTTTAAAAGCCACCGAACACGACAAAATATATCATGAGAAGTTATGGAAATGCATAATACTATCCTCTCCGCCTAGTTGAGGTTGTGTACTACTCAATATTTTAAAACTTTTTAATAGTGTCAAACAGCTTTTAATGATGGTTTTTGATAGCATCACTGATTTAATGTACAGAAATTTTTCTTACAGCCGCCACGCTTATGACATAATTCAGTTTTTGTTTCCGATTTACGAGTTTTACAATACGCACTTCCTTGTGATCGATTGAACAAGTATGAGAATCTCGTCCTTTTCTATATAATTTAATAAATTTAATACTTTTGTTAACCAAAACTAAAGATACAGACTCTTAAAACATGAAAACATGTTTTTCTTTATAAAAGGTGATTAATTTTACACAAAATGTTACCATTGTAGAGTGTCAACATATTTATACAAAAAATGAAGAATTTGAATTTCAGTGCGAAACAAGAATTTTATGCAAGAAAACAAACATCGGAAAACAGAAGACAACGGATTCCCGTTTCTCGACCTTAAGTGTGAGTACCCTTATTTACAGGCTTTCATACTGGTGACTTTCATTTTTTTGTTATATTGTTGTTGTTGTTTTTGTTGTCCAAGAATTGATTGTTTGTTTAATTAACAAAACTTTGTTATAACATTTATTATTTCATGAATATCAAATATTTTCTTGTTTCATTTCGATATCTTGAGCTATTAATATTTTTTAATATTCTAGCGGCCTTATAATAAGTAGTAGTAATAATTAGTAGTTATTTTGTTGTTGTTGTTGTTTTTGTTGTTATTGTTGTTTTCGTTCTATTAGGAATGTTATGAGGTCCATGAGTCTATTTTATTCAAAACAGGCTTTTACAAAACAGAATGTATCCGATGTTGTTTATTATCAATAAACAAATTACTCCGCGTTTGTATGTTGCATGCACAACACCATTAGGCAAAACAGTGATAAATGCATCTCCGATGGCCTCTGAACATTAAGTCTTCTAATGGCACCCGGAGACAATACCTTAAACTGAAGTTACTTAAATCACGCATTAATGCCATCACTTGTCTGTCGAAACAGTTTTGAACTCTTCCGTTATAATCATGGTCTAGACATTTAACTTGTAATACGATGTTTATTGCCTTATTTCTTTCACATTAACGAAATTGTACTTACTTTAATTGTGGTTATTTTGGTGTTGTTTTTGCATCAGAAGGTAGAAGTTTCGGCGTACATATCTTTCGCCATTTACCTCTACAAATACGCTAATCCCACGTCATGGAAATATTACACAAAGTATAGCGGTTATTAGGCCGGTGGCCAGGAACATGTTTGCTCCCCCCCCCCCCCCCCCCCTTAGGGAATTTTGTAGACATGATTTTTCTGAAAGCCTGTTATGTCCCGGATATTTTGCAGTTTGTTTGCACTCTGGGGAGTGGGGCATAAGGGTGTTACGGAGGTTTTAATATGTTACCCCTAAATTCTTTTTAAAAAATACATGGATTTTAAACCTTTAATTCTGCTCTATTCCAGCTATGATTTCATAAAACTTATATTTTTGTATAAGGATGATTTATTCTTTTTTGATTGATGTAGTTTTCATTTCAAAATTTTTGCTCTAACCTAACATATTTAGTGTGTAACATACATAATCCAAAACAGATGAAATTTAAGTCAGAAACTTACCTGTAGGATTTTTGTTTGTAAGCAAACTAAGGCAAAAATACATGTTTTTGAAAGCTGCATGATCAAGCAATATGAAGCAGTGTGTTTTTCATTAAAATCACACTGACAAAAGTAACAATTTAACCATAATCTAATATGTTACCCTATTGTTAATTTAATCATAATATTCATGTTTTTAGATGAAAAAGCATAAAATATAGTGTTTAATTGAATAATTGTGCTTGATAACTTAAGTGTTCTTGAAACTTGCATGACTTCAAATTTTCAACATACATAACATATGTTACTCATTAAAATAAGGCTTATTTTCTTGGTTTTATTTGTTTTTAATGGTGTTAGCTGATATCTATTTGGAGACATTATTTATGTGTGCTCTTTGCAATATCCTGATGTTTTTTTAGCCCTTTGTAGATTTCTAATTACATTGACGGTCGTTTTTTAACTAATATTACTGATTGAATAAATTATTTTCTCTAACACTGATATTGTTGTACAAAGAACTGAACACATTTACAAAAATGTATCACAACTATGCAATCATTTTAGATTAAACTATAATATAATAATAGTAAGTAGTTTATAGTGTATTCTTTGTTATGTTATGTGGTTAAAATGTAAAAGTATACAACATATTGCTTTGAAAAGTGTTACAAACAAATCTAATTAAAATTAATTATATGTTACCTAATTATTTAATTAGTGTTTTTAGAAAGATGACTTAGGATAAAGAAAACAAATTTCAAAAACGTGTTATAGTTTTATCTAGATTACCGTAGAGTCATTCATAATGTGAATATGAACTTTCTATAAACTATATTTACTAAAAACAAAGTTGAAAGCACCCGTTCTGGTCTTTTAGAGCAATAATAGCTGATATAACTGTTAAATAAAACATGTGAAATAAGAAAAATAAATTGTCCTAAATGAAACATTATTTTTTTCCATTGTTCAAAGAAAGCTTAAGAATTTGTTAAGAATTCCTTAAGATCTTTGTAGACTGTTATTTTTCTTAAAGACAAATAATTGTTAAAGAGAAACATCCTACTTTGAAAGACAATCTGTGTTATGCAGGTGATGGTAAGCTAATAAACAAACTTATGTATAGTAATTTTTTAGGTAAAAGTTCTTTTACTTGAGTTAAAAAAAATTGCTATATCATGCTCATGCTGTTTCAATGTTTTACAAATTCTACACTGAACCTTAGTATTTTAGATGAATAAAACTACATTTAAAAACATTTCTAACATCAGATAACTTAATCAGCTGATAACTTAATCAGCTAATTTTTGTAAAGTATAAATCAAGAAGCTTTTAAATTTGTTATAAATCAACTTTAATACAATATAATATTATAAAAAAATATTTATCAAAATGTTAAGTAAGTGTTTGCTGTTTCTTTCTTTTCTTTTCTTTTTTTTTTTTTTGCTTATTATTAAAGTAAAAATTGGTAACATATTATGATGACAAAATAAATAAAGAGAACAATTAAATGATAAAAAATTGCTAATTTTGTTTATTCTTTCTTTTCTACATTTTGTTAGAACAAATTAATGTTATCTGTCTCAATCCAGAGTATCTGGACTTGGCGACTGGATGCAACAACCCATAATCAGTGTAAACGTTAGCTGCACTACAATGTTATCACTTAGCCATATTGATAGGTTTATTGTTAATTTAAAACGATTTAAAAAAGGACGACTATCTACATCATACACATTTATTTCAAGACATATTGAGTAGTTCACAGATCATTAACGTCTAAAGTTTAGCAATATTTAAATTAAAAATACATTACTGTTTAATATCAAAAGCATCAAAACCTAAATTTACTTTTGTAACATAATTCTTATATATGACCTATTTTAATACAAGATACATTAAGTGCAGGAAGGTTGTTAACCTATATACTGGATTAAGATACTGGTTTATTAAAACAAAACTGGCACTGATTTGTTTACTGTTTTATCACAGTAGCAGTCATATAACCTCATCCTACTTATGGTTATAACAGTGGCTGCGCACCAATTACAGGCAATTTAAATGGAGATGTGTATTGCTTGTCCTTGAATAAAATAAATAATAAAAAAATCAAATGATATCATGAATAAAACACATTTTTTACTCATAATATTCTTGATAACACACTAATAGCTTATCAAACGCAAATAATTTAATAGCTTTTTATTACTAACTTGAATTTCATAATTTCTAAGTCACATTTCTTTGAGAACAACTTATTAAATTTATCATTAGAATCACTATTTCTTATGTATAAAAATTGTAACTTAAAACAGAAATTCATCTTAAAATGTCTCCTTGACTAACTAAGTGCAGGCTGATGTGTGTTGGTTCTTAAAATACATTATTGTCACATCATGAAAGAAGGTATGTAATTTATATCGCTATTGTGCAGTAACTAAAATTGGTTAATACGTTCTTTTAGGTAACATATTTAAATTATTTGATTTATGATTTGGTATTTATTTTTATTTTGATATAAAATTAACTAATAATTAAAAATCATGAAGATTTCAGAGTTTATTTCTTTATAATTTATTTTATTTATAGATAATTTCTTTGCTATCTTTGAGATGTTTTTTTGTTGTTGTTTTTTTTTTTTGCATTTTTTCAGATATTTTGGTTTTTGGAATTTCCAAATATATGTATTTAATTACAAACATTAAACAAGAAGTGTGTCTCAAGGTGATTTTATTACATTTAAATACTGCATTCTTTTTTATTTTAATAAATTAAACAAATTAAACAGAAATTACTTGCTAATGCAAGTAAGAAATGTTTCATACAACTTTTTAAACTAGGTTTTGATGTTAAGTAACTTATCTTAATGACTATTTATAGACCTATACCTAATGTTGCAGATGTTTTATTGCATTAAAAATTAAAAAAAAAACATCTTCCTGGAGTAGAAAAAATAGGTTTATTAAAGAACTTTTATAACTGCCAATCATTTCTTCATAGCATAAAATTTTCTCAAAGATAACATATTCAAATAGGCGTAAAACGCCCCACTCGCCAGAAAGCAAACAAATTTCAAATGCGAAGAATGGCATAGGCTTTCAGAAAAACATACCCTTCTAAATTCTCCCAGGGGGGAAAGGGGGTCTAATGGCAGCTCAAGGTCTATTACATTTATGGCCTGTTTCCCATTTTCTTTTCTTTCGGCAACATATTTCAATATAGCGTTATGGGCTTATGTCCCAATGTATGTCACTGTATTACATTTGTCCTGAATCGTACTATATTTTACTTATAAGCACAAATTACTTGCTACTGCACGTAAGAAATGTTTCATAGATCTTATTTTACTAGGTTTTTATGTTAAGTAACATAACTTAATCACTATTTTAGAACAATACCTTAGGTTACCGATGTTTTATTGCATTAGAAAGGTAGATAAGAGCTTCCTGGTGTAGAAAAAATAGGTTTATTTTAGAACTTGTATAATTGTCAAATATTTCATTCTTACACAAACTTTTTTCAAAGGTAACATATTCAAACAGGCGTTACGGAAAAACGCCCCACTCGTCAGAGTGCAAACAAATTGCAAAATGCGTAGAATGGTATAGGCTTTCAGAAAAACATACCCTTCAAAATTCCCTTAGGGGTGGGGGGAGGGGGTCTATTGGCAGCTCAAGGTCTATATCTTGTTTTGTTTATAATTTACGTTGTCGTGCGCGGTAAACCGTACTGATGCTACATGTAAAGAACATCATGGGATGTTGAAGTTTTCTTTCTCGTATATGGAACGAAGTGAACACACGTTTCAAGAAGCTGCATATTCTCATCTTTTTCTTATTCACATTTTGGCTAAAAGGTTTTTTTTAAAATGCGTGTACATATACCAAGTATGCAGTACTAAATTCGGTAAGATACATGTAACCATTGATCGAGCACCGGCTCGAGGCTCCTGGTATGATAGAGTTTTTTTGACCATAGTCAATTTACCTTTCCAGAGATATTGCGATAGTTTTAAAAAATATTATGACATATTGCGACATTCAACTTTGTTGTTACTTAGCATGCAAGAGGCATTTCAAAAGGATTGCCTAACATAATTACTAATCTAATATGAACTAAGGCACTGCCTCTTATCGAGCTCTAGCTGTAATAATCTCGGATAATGTTTTATTTTGTCATGTATTTGGCCAAAATATTAAAAAATAAATTGTGTCTAACATTTGTGAGCCTACTCATGCATGATATAATTAATAAATAATATGTGGTTTTTGGAAAGAATTTAAGTCTGCATCAACTTTCTCTTAATTCAGCTGCACAACTTGCAATCTGACTTTTACTAAACGTTTGGGTTATTAATGTGTAAAACATAAAGGCTTCTTGCTTAAATTTTACAACCCAAATGTTTTCCATTACCTCGATTAACGCAATATTGAATATTGATAAATTCTTTATTGACACATGTAATTTCTAATAATTATGTCACATTGTGCATGATATATTATTGACTGAAATATAAATTTTATTTTTTAGAATGTTACCTTGATTAAACTTGAATTTGTAACTTGTAATTGCACAAAATTGTGCCATGCTATTCAAAAATATATATGCATGTATATGCATAAAGTTATAATCTAGACCAAAAAAGTACTGTTTTTATATACATCACATTAACACCACATTGAGACTTTAATATATAGTGTAATACATCATCTAGATTTTGGGGCATATTTGTGCAAAGTCATTTAAAAATATCTGCAGGAATGACAATGCCATAGGAATTTTCAGTTATTAACAACAGTGATATTGAAGCTATAGATGCTGTGTGAAAAATATTGTGACAATATGGTACATAATTGAGCCAAGTTACTTGAATGTGCATGATAGAGTTACTCATTTTAGTTGAAAAATAGTTCAGCTATTGTGCCAAAATAGATAAAATAATCTCAATCAATTAAAAATAAACATGTACAATGTCATGTAGTCTGATTATCCATATGTAACACTCCTTTACAGGTCTAAGTAACTGATTTGAAACAAAATGCATCTTTATATCTATTTTCTTTACCAAATGAATTGCTGTTGCAAATCAAATCATGCATTAAAAATGTTGTTGGTCTATTTTTTAAATGTATAACAATGTTAAGAGAACTCAGATTATTGTAAAAAATGTAAACCTGGGAACAGATCAAATGGAAATAAAAATGCCATTATTCATAACCACTTTTGAATCTCTGTCTGGTTAGTATTTTATACATGTAATATATATACTGGAAAATGTGAATTCCAAGTTCTGAAGCTCATTCCAGTTGGTATTTTCTTGATTTTATATTTTTTATTGCAGAAAAGTAGGCATCACTACTGTAAAATAGGTAAATTTCTCTGAAAAAAAGTTTTCTGTGTAAAAGTCCAGCTTAAGCAGATCCAAGTACTGGTATTTTCAGATTTTCACATGTATTTAAAGAGGCCAAAAACCCACTGACATGGCAAGAAATGTATTTCTTCCTCCACAGCAATCTACATTTTTGTTTCAACAATTAAAATGATTATAAAAGCTTTGATTATTTTTTTTTCTAAAACACATCTTTTTGATGCTGAGCAAATTTAGTTACACCAAGCATATTTAACAAAATTTGCAAAAAAAAAACACAACAAAACAAAACAGACACCTTGTAAATAGTGTATTTGATTATACATGTACCTCACATACATATTTTGATTTTGAAATCATGTTGAAATGTGCACATGACAGAAAAAAATTGTAATAATAGAACACTTTTAATTCCCAAAATGAGCACTAACTTGATATTTGATACACATGTAGTCTGCTTTCTGGTCAAACATTTTGGTCCCAACTGATAACTGATAATATTATGTGGAGATTAACCCTTTCCTCCATGTACACACCATTTTGGCATGGAAGAACTGTGTAGATTCAGATCAGCCAGCACATCCATGGTGTCTGATCAGGATCTGCAATGTTCACTTGTTTAAATCATTAGGTTATTTCTGACCAAAAAGTGAACAGTGCAGATCCTGGTCAGATTGCACAGATGTGCCAGCTGATCTGGATCTACACTGGTCTCATATGGGTAAAAAGGCATGTCTGTGGAGTAAAAGGGTAAATTTCTCTTTTATTTAAAATCTTATATTATTGTGTATTTAAATTTAAATGGTTTTAATCAGTAGTTACTTTGAGCAAATTATTGTCTATAAAATTGATAAAACCTGAAAGTACATACATTTAGGAAAATCTGTCATGTATTTGGCAAAAATATATATAAAAAGTGTGTCTAACATTTGTTTGCTTACTCATGTGTGATATAATAATGTGATTTTTGAGGTATCATGTCAAATAGGCCGCAAGTCATTTCAGGTAGTACTTGTAAGTCAAGTGTATATGACAATCCTTGTAAAGAGTTAGTTTTGTTTTAGATTTACATATTAAGCTTTTAAAAAATAGTATCATTGTTAAATTGATATCTAAAATTGTGCTTGTCATCCTGAAACTCAAGAACAAATAAAAACATCATCTGATTGTCATTTTTGCTTTAAAATTTGGACTCTCATAAAAATTGGACTGTCATCAAAAAGTAAATTAATTTGTGTTATAGTCATAATCTGTTCCCTACACCTACCCAAGGTGTTGATTCTATCATTTTTGTCAGGGTGTCACATTGTTATATAAGATCACAATTTACAACACTTCCAGTAACAGTAAGAGGTACTAATGCAAAATCAAAGGTGTCATATTAAATAAATAAATTTATTTCTAAACCAATTACCATGTTGGACAATGCAAAATACACAGCTTATGTTGGAACTGCATCAACATAAGATTCTGTGCTAGTGTAGAGCAAGACTTAGTGACTTGTGTAGACTAAGGTCATAGATCAAAAGAGCATATTGTCACATAAATGATGTAAATTGTAGTTCTGATAGGACTTATTTTGTTCATATAAAAGATTTTTATATTTATCTATGTTAATGTTTTAAATGTTCTTTTCTTTTGTTGCAACATTTTGTCAATTGTTTTCCCTGCTGTTTAGTCATGATAGACAAAAATCTCGAAAAAGTACATGTATGTTGCTTTGTTAAAAATGTCCAATCAATGAAGCAACTTGTTGAAAAAATATTTTATAAAACATCATAAACTGACATAGAACATATTAACACAATGATAATAAAATCTTTATAAATAAAATAAAAATCTGGCCTATTTTTGTGGCCTATTTGAGCTTTTCAAAATAAAGTGTGGCCCATTTGACTTGTTTGTGGCCTATTGAATGTAATCCATATACCAAATCCATGGTATTTGATCGTAAATTTGGTGTGGATAGACTGATAACGATCCCAATCTATCAACCAAAACAATAAACATAAACATTATGTTTATGCAGTGTAGACCCTCATTTTTTTCGGGAGGGGGGGTAGGGCGGGGGCGGCCAGTTTCTTCAATGTTTTTAGAAAACAGGATCAGTCTTCAAAGACTCTGTGGTGTAGATTTGCTCTTGTGTCATGTGTTTTCTAAAAATTATAAAAGAAATTTCATAGGCCTACCTCGTGTTCAGTTTTCAGCTATTTCACAATTAATATCTTCGACTGCCGTGGTCTCACATGTCTGAATGACGAACATGACCAGAGACAAAAAACTCTTATACAAAACTGAATTGTGGCGCTGGTCTACGCTAAGCTCAGTGTGTCTCACACTGTGAGTGACTGAACATTGCGAGGTCCATTTCACAATTCAACTTCACATAAAAGTTGGTTCTCACCAGCCTTACATCTTGTTTTCAAGAAAAACACCATGCATCTGATTTTTCCGTCACTGGGCCTTATGCTCCATTGAATTTAAAGGCCTAATAATCCACTGACAAGCTACCATTCAGTAGTTTTCAACTTGATTTCCTAAGTCTAAAAATGGCCGATTGCTAGTATTGCTATTGGTTACAACGAACGACAACCTACTCTCTAAACTAACGATTTATTTTTTTGCTCTCCAAAATGCTAGTCCGATAATAATGCTAACGAATAATAAATTTTAATTTTTAAAGATATTTTGCAATTAGCGATTTATAAAAATAAGGCCAATAAACAAAATTTGTCAAAACAATAATTTGCCGTAAGTTTTTACCAGCAACGTGAAGTTAGCAGTGAGCAGTTACAGCAGTGACAGCAGTGAGATGATATAACTGCCGCAGTGGCAACAGTAGCAGCAGTAGGACCGTTTTTACTGCGGCAGTCACAGCAGTGACAGCAGTAGGATCGTTTTTACTGCGGAAGTAACAGCAGTGACAGCAGTAAGATGGTTTTTACTGCGGCAGTCACAGCAGTGACAGCAGTACGATCGTTTTTACTGCGGCAGTAACAGCAGTGACAGCAGTACGATCGTTTTTACTGCGACAGTAACAGCAGTGACAGCAGTACGATCGTTTTTACTGCGGCAGTAAAAGCAGTGACAGCAGTAAGATTATTTTTACTGCGGCAGTAACAGCAGTGACAGCAGTAAGATCGTTTTTACTGCGACAGTTACAGCAGTGACAGCAGTAAGATCGTTTTAACTGCGACAGTAACAGCAGTGACAGCAGTAAGATCGTTTTTACTGCTGCAGTAACAGCAGTTACAGCAGTAAGATCGTTTTTACTGCGGCAGTAACAGCAGTTACAGCAGTAAGATCGTTTTTACTGCGGCAGTAACAGCAGTTACAGCAGTAAGAGCAGTACGATGTTCTTAGATTATTAAAAAACAACACCAAAGTCATCTTACTGCCGGAGTTACAGAAGTGACAGCAGTAAGATCGTTTTAACTGCGGCAGTTACAGCAGTGACAGCAGTAAGATGGTTTTTACTGCGGCAGTAACAGCAGTTACAGCTGCAGTAATATCGTTTTTACTGCGACAGTTACAGCAGTAAGATCGTTTTTACTTCGGCAGGAACAGCAGTAAGATCGTTTTTACTGCGGCAGTAACAGAAGTTAAGCAGTAAGATCAGTCCGATGTTCTTAGATTATAAAACAACACCAAATTCATCTTACTGCCGCAGCTACAGCAGTGACAGCAGTAAGATAGTTTTTACTGCCGCAGTTACAGCAGTAAGATCATCTTACCGCCACAGTAACAGCAGTGAGAGCAGTAAGATAATCTTTTTTACAATAAACTTTGATGAGTGATCCGGAACTGCCAGAATTTTATGTCCTGTTGAATTAAACTTGATTTCTACATTTACTTACAATTAATTGTATAGTAACTGAATCGTAATTTTATTCCGAATGCTGTCTACTGTCACTTTTACCATTTTGAAGGAATATGGTACAATTGTTAAAGTAGAATCATTTTTATTAAAATAATTCTTGGTTAACTTTTAGTGACCAGAAATTGTCCGAACTAAATTATTAGGACTCGGGAAGTAATGTTCAGGCGATAGCCGGAAGTGATCCGGAATACCCCATGTTGGGTTGAATCGGAACTGCCTATTTTGTTGAATTTTCATATTTACGCACGCGCATTGTTAAGTAACTATTTTATACCTTTATTCCGAATAAAAGTGACTTTTTATTTTACAATTTTGAGAAATACGGTACAGTTGCTAAAATAGCATCAAATTAACCGTGCAAACTCTTAGATTATAAAAACAACACCAAAATCATCTTACTGCCGCAGTTACAGCAGTGACAGCAGTAAGATCGTTTTAACTGCGACAGTTACAGCAGTAACAGCAGTAAGATCGTTTTTACTGCGGCAGTAACAGCAGTTACAGCAGTAAGATCAATACGATGTTCTTAGATTATAAAAAACAGCACCAAAATCATCTTACTGCCGCAGTTAAAGCAGTGACAGCTGTAAGATAGATTTTGCTGCCGCAATCGCAGCAGTTACAGAAGTAAGATCATCTTACTGCCACAGTAACAGCAGTGACAGCAGTAAGAGAATCTTTTTTGCAACAAACTTTGATGAGTGATCCGGAAATGCCAGATTTTTTATATCTTGTTGAATTAAACTTGATTTCCTCATTTACTTAAAATTAATTGTATAGTACCTGAATCGTTATTTATTCCGAGTGCTGTTTACTGTCTTTTTTACCATTTTGACGGAATATGGTACAATTGTTAAAGTAGAACCATTTTTATTTAAAATATTCTTGGTTTACTTTTAGTGACCAGAAATTTTCCGGACTTAATTTGTTGGACTCGGGAAGTAATGTTCATGAGATAGCCGGAAGTGATCCGGAATACCCCATGTTGGGGTGATCCGGAACTACCTAATTTTTTTTTAATTCTTAATGAATGAAACGCAGTTTCCATATTTACGCAAGCGCATTCTTTAGTAACTATTTTTACCTTTATTCCGAATAAAAGTGACTGTTTTATTTTATTATTTACTGCGGCAGTAACAGCAGTGACAGCAGTAAAATCGTTTTTACTGCGGCAGTAAGGGCAGTGACAGCAGTAAGACCGTTTTAACTGCGGCAGTAACAGCAGTTACAGCAGTACGAAATTCTTAGATTATAAAAAACAACACCAAAATCATCTTACTGCCTCACTTACAGCAGTGACAGTAGTGACAGCAGTAAGATCAGTACGATGTTCTTATATTATAAAAAAAAACAACACCAAAATCATCTTACTGCCGCAGTTACAGCAGTGACAGCAGTAAGGTCGTTCTTACTTCGGCAGTAATAGCAATGACAGCAGTAAGATCGTTTATACTGCGGCAGTCACAGCAGTGTCAGCAGTAAGATCGTTTTTCCTGCGGTAGTAACAGAAGTGACAGCAGTAAGATCATTTTTACTGCGACAGTAACAACAGTTACAGTAGTATCATCAGTACGATGTTCTTAGATTATAAAAAACCACACCAAAATCATCTTACTGCCTCACTTACAGCGGCAGCCAGATGATTTTTTTAATCTACGTACATCTTACTGCTGTAACTGCTACTACTGCCGCAGTGAAAACGGTCTCACTGCGGTCACTGCTGTAACTGCGGCAGTAACATGATCTTACTGCTGTCACTGCTGTAACTGCGGTAGTCAGATGATTTTTGTTATAGTTTTTGAATATAAGAACATATTACTGCTGTAACTGCTGTAACTGCTCTAACTGCGGCAGTAAGATGATCTTACTGCTGTCACTGCTGTAACTGCGGCAGTAATATGATTTTTGTTATATCTTTTAATCTAAGAACATATTACTGCTGTAACTGCTGAAACTGCCGCAGTAAAAAGATAAGAACATATTACTGCTGTAACTGCTGTAACTGCCGCAGTAAAAAGATCTTACTGCTGTCGCTGCTATAAATGCGGCAGTAAGATGTTTTTTGTTTTTTTTTAATCTAAGAACATCTTACTGCTGTAACTGCTACTACTGCCGAAGTGAAAACGATGTCACTGCTGTCACTGCTGTAACTGCGGCAGTAAGATGATCTTACTGCTGTCACTGCTGTAACTGCGGCAGTAAGATGATTTTTTTTTAATCTACGTATATTTTACTGCTGTAACTGCTACTACTGCCGCGGTGAAAACGATCGCACTGCTGCCACTGCTGTAACTGCGGCAGTAAGATGATTTTTGTTATAGTTTTTGAATATAAGAACACATTACTGCTGTAACTGCTGTAAGTGCCGCAGTAAAAACGATCTTACTGCTGTCACTGCTATAACTGCGGCAGTAAGATGTTTTTTGTTGTTGTTTTTTATTCTAAGTACATCTTACTGCTGTAACTGCTACTACTGCCGCAGTAAAAACGATCTCACTGCTGTCACTGCTGTAACTGCGGCAGTAGGATGATTTTTGTTATCTTTTTAAATCTAAGAACATATTACAGCTGTAACTGCTGTTACTGTCGCAGTAAAAAGATCTTACTGCTGTAACTGTTATAACTGCGCAGAAAGATGATTTTTTTATCTAAGAACATCTTACTGCTGTAATTGTTACTACTGCCGCAGTTAAAACGATGTCACTGCTGTCACTGCTGCAACTGCGGCAGTGAGATGATCTTACTGCTGTTACTGCTGTAACTGCGGCAGTAAGATGAATTTTTTTAAATCTAGGTACATCTTACTGCTGTAACTGCTACTACTGCCGCAGTGAAAACGATCTCGCTGCTGTCACTGCTGTAACTGCGGCAGTAAGATGAAGTTTGTTATAATTTTTGAAAATAAGAACAAATAACTGCTGTAACTACTGTAACTGCTGTAACTGCCGCAGTAAAATATCTTACTGCTGTCACTGCTGTAACTGCGGCAGTAAGATGATTTTTTATATATTTTAATCTACGAACATATTACTGCTGTAACTGCTGTAACTGCCGCAGTAAAACGATCTTACTGCTGTCACTGCTATAACTGCGGCAGTAAGATGTTTTTGTCGTTTTTTTAATCTACGTACATCTTACTGCTGTAACTGCTACTACTGCCGCAGTGAAAACGATCTCACTGCTGTCACTGCTGTAACGGTGGCAGTAAGATGATCTTACTGCTGTCACTGCTGTAACTGCGGCAGTAAGATGATTTTTGTTATAGTTTTTGAACATAAGAACACATTACTGCTGTAACTGCCGCAGAAAAACGATCTTACTGCTGTCACCGCTATAACTGCGGCAGTAAGATGTTTTTTGTTGTTTTTGTTTATTCTAAGTACATCTTACTGCTGTAACTGCTAACTAAAACATCTGACTGCCGCAGTTACAGCAGTGACAGCATTGAAATCGTTTTAGCTGCGGCAGTAGTAGCATGTTACAGCAGTAAGATGTACATAGAATAAAAAAAACAACAAAAACATCTTACTGTCGCAGTGATATCAGTGAAAGCAGTAAGATCTTTTTACTGCGTCAATTAGAGCAGTTACAGCTGTAATATGTTCTTATATTCAAAAACTATAACAAAAATCATCTTACTGCCGCAGTTACAGCAGTGACAGCAGTAAGATCATCTTACTGCCGCAGTTACAGCAGTGACAGCAGTGAGATCGTTTTCACTGCGGCAGTAGTAGCAGTTACAACAGTAAGATGTTCGTAGATTTAAAAAAAATGACAAAACATCTTACTGCTGCAGTTATAGCAGTGACAGCAGTAAAATCTTTTTACTGCGGCGGTTCCAGCAGTTACAGCAGTAATATATATTCGTAGATTAAAAAATATAAAAAAATCATCTTACTGCCGCAGTTACAGCAGTGACAGCAGTAAGATCTTTTTACTGCGCCAGTTACAGCAGTTACAGTAGTAATATGTTCTTATTTTCAAAAACTATGACAAAAATCAACTTACTGCCGCAGTTACAGCAGTGACAGCAGTAAGATGATATAACTGCCGCAGTTACAGCAGTGACAGCAGTGAGATCGTTTTCACTGCGGCAGTAGTAGCAGTTACAGCAGTAAGATGTACGTAGATTTTAAAAAAAATCATCTTACTGCCGCAGTTACAGCAGTGACAGCAGTGACATTGTTTATTACTGCGGCAGTAGTAGCAGTTACAGCAGTAAGATGTTCTTAGATTAAAAAAACAACAAAAAACATCTTACTGCCGCAGTTATAGCAGTTACAGCAGTAAGATCTTTTTACTGCGGCAGTAACAGCAGTTACAGCAGTCATATGTTCTTAGATTAAAAAATAAAACAAAAATCATCTTACTGCCGTAGTAACAGCAATGACAGCAGTAAGATCATCTTACTGCCGCAGTGCAGCAGTTACAGCAGTTACAGCAGTAAGATCATCTTACTGCCGCAGTAAGATCGTTTTTAGTCAGCAGTAGTAGCAGTTACAGCAGTAAAATGTATTTATAATAAAAAAACAACAAAAAACATTTTACGGTCGCAGTTACAGCAGTGACAGCAGTAAGATCTTCTTACTGCCACAGTTACAGCAGTGACAGCAGTGAGATCGTTTTCACTGCGGCAGTAATAGCAGTTACAGCAGTAAGATGTTCGTAGATTAAAAAAACAACAAAAACATCTTACTGCCGCAGTTATAGCAGTGACAGCAGTAAGATCGTTTTACTGCGTCAGTTACAGCAGTTACAGCAGTAATATGTTCGTAGATTAAAAAATAAATAAAAAAAATCATCTTACTGCCGCAGTTACAGCAGTGACAGCAGTAAGATCTTTTAACTGCGGCAATTACAGCAGTTACAGCTGTAATATGTTCTTATTTTCAAAAAATTTAACAAAAATCATCTCACTGCCGCAGTTACAGCAGTGACAGCAGTGAGATCGTTTTCACTGCGGCAGTAGTAGCAGTTACAGCAGTAAGATGTACGTAGATTAAAAAAACAACAACAACAATCATCTTACTGCCGCAGTTACAGCAGTGACAGCAGTAAGATCATCTTACTGCCGCAGTTACAGCAGTGACACCAGTGACATCGTTTTCACTGCGGCAGTAGTAGCAGTTACAGCTGTAAGGTGTACGTAGATTAAAAAAACAACAACAAAAATTATCTTACTGCCGCAGTAATAGCAATGACAGCAGTAAGATCATCTTACTGCCGCTGTTACAGCAGTTACAGCAGTTACAGCAGTAAGATCATCTTACTGCCGCAGTTACAGCAGTGACAGCAGTGAGGTCGTTTTCACTGCGACAGTAGTAGCAGTTACAGCAGTAACATGTACGTAGATTAAGTACAATCATCTTACTGCCGCAGTTACAGCAGTGGCAGCAGTAAGATCATCTTACTGCCGCAGTTTCAGCAGTGACAGCAGTGACATCGTTTTCACTGCGGCAGTAGTCGTAGATACAGCAGTAAGATGTTCTTAGATTTAAAAAATACAACTGATACAACAAAAAACATCTTACTGCCGCAGTTATAGCAGTTACAGCAGTAAGATCTTTTTACTGCGGCGGTAACAGCAGTTACGGCAGTAATATGTTCTTATATTCAAAAACTATAACAAAAATCATCTTACTGCCGCAGTTACAGCAGTGACAGCAGTGAGATCGTTTTCACTGCGGCAGTAGTAGCAGTTACAGCAGTAAGATGAACGTACATTTAAAAAAAAACAACGACAAAAACATCTTACTGCCGTAGTTATAGCAGTGACAGCAGTAAGATCGTTTTACTGCGTCAGTTACAGCAGTTACAGCAGTAATATGTTCGTAGATTAAAAAATATTTTAAAAAATCATCTCACTGCCACAGTTACAGCAGTGACAGCAGTAAGATCTTTTTATTGCGGCAGTTACAGCAGTTACAGTAGTTACAGCAGTAATATGTTCTTATTTTCAAAAATTATAACAAAAATCATCTTACTGCCGCAGTTACAGCAGTGACAGCAGTGAGATCGTTTTCACTGCGGCAGTAGTAGCAGTTACAGCAGTAAGATGTACCTAGATTAAAAAAAAACAACAAAAATCATCTTAATGCCGCAGTAACAGCAGTGACAGCAGTAAGATCATCTTACTGCCGCAGTTACAGCAGTGACATCGTTTTCACTGCGGCAGTAGTAGCAGTTACTATAAGTATCATGCATGAGTGTGAGGTGAAGATGGAAAAATCTGTCACCGAGGGTTAACTGTTTTGCGGGAACGAGGCTCTGCCGAGTTCCCGCCAAAACAGTTCACCCGAGGTGACCGATTTTTCTATCTTTACCGAATGTCTCATGCAAGATACTTTTTCTTGCATACCTTTTATTATTTATAACATTTTTGTGTATGTATACAAACTTATTTATTTTCTTTGTGCTGAAATATTGACATTAACGCAAACCTTTTTTTATAAATGACGTCACTAACTTAAATATATGACGTCACTCACGTGACTCATTCTACATGGGGGGTGTAGGATCGAAATTCCCTACACGGGTGAAAACACCGGATGACCTGATCTGGTATGCAAGAAAGCAGTAAGATGTTCTTAGATTTTAAAAAAAAAAACAACAAAAAACATCTTTCTGCCGCAGTTATAGCAGTTACAGCAGTAAGGTCTTTTTACTGCGGCAGTAACAGCAGTTACAGCTGTAACATGTTCTTAGATTAAAAAATATAACAAAAATCATCTTACTGCCGCAATTACAGCAGTAACAGCAGTGAGATCGTTTTTACTGCGGCAGTAGTAGCAGTTACAGCAGTAAGATGTACTTAGAATAAAAAAGCAACAAAAAACGTATTACTGCCGCAGTTATAGTAGCGACAACAGTAAGATCTTTTTTACTGCGGCAGTTACAGCAGTTACAGCAGTAATGTGTTCTTATATTCAAAAACTATAACAATAATCATCTTACTGCCGCAGTTACAGCAGTGACAGCAGTGAGATCGTTTTCACTGCGGCAGTAGTAGCAGTAAAATATACGTAGATTTAAAAAAAACAAAAATCATCTTACTGCCGCAGTTACAGCAGTGACAGCAGTAAGATCATCTTACTGCCACAGTTACAGCAGTGACAGCAGTGACATCGTTTTCACAACGGCAGTAGTAGCAGTTACAGCAGTAAGATGTTCTTAGATTAAAAAAACAACAACAAAAACATCTTACTGCCGCATTTATAGCAGTGACAGCAGTAAGATCGTTTTACTGCGGCAGTTACAGCAGTTACAGCAGTAATATGTTCTTATTTTTTTACTGCGACAGTTTCGAAGTAACAGCAGTAATATGTTCTTAGATTAAAAGATACAACAAAAATCATGTAGCAGTTACAGCTGTAAGGTGTACGTAGATTAAAAAAAACAACAAAAATCATCTTACTGCCGCAGTTACAGCAGTGACAGCAGTAAGATCATCTTACTGCCGCAGTTACAGCAGTAAGTTACAGCAGTAATATGTTCTTATATTAAAAAAGTATAAGAAAAATCATTCCACTGCCGCAGTTACAGCAGTGACAGCAGTAAGATCATCTTACTGCCGCAGTTACAGCAGTTACAGCAGTTACAGCAGTTACAGCAGTAATATGTTCTTATATTCAAAAACTATAACAAAAATCATCTTACTGCCGCAGTTTCAGCAGTGACAGCAGTAAGATCATGTTACTGCCGCAGTTACAGCAGTGACCGCAGTGAGATCGTTTTCACTACGGCAGTAGTAGCAGTTACAGCAGTAAGATGTACGTAGATTAAAAAAAATCATCTTACTGCCGCTGTAAGTGAGGCAGTAAGATGATTTTGGTGTGGTTTTTATAATCTAAGAACATCGTACTGATGATACTGCTGTAACTGTTGTTACTGCCGCAGTAAAAACGATCTTACTGCTGTCACTGCTGTGACTGCCGCAGTATAAACGATCTTACTGCTGTCATTGCTGTTACTGCCGAAGTAAGAACGACCTTACTGCTGTAACTGCGGCAGTAAGATGATTTTGGTGTGGTTTTTATAATCTAAGAACATCGTACTGATCTTACTGTTGTAACTGCTGTTACTGCCGCAGTAAAAACGATCTTACTGCTGTCACTGCTGTAAGTGAGGCAGTAAGATGATTTTGGTGTTGTTTTTTATGATCTAAGAATTTCCTACTGCTGTAACTGCTGTTACTGCCGCAGTGAAAACAGTCTTACTGCTGTCACTGCCCTTACTGCCGCAGTAAAAACGATTTTACTGCTGTCACTGCTGTTACTGCCGCAGTAAAGACGATCTTACTGCTATCACTTCTTTAACTGCGGCAGTAAGAAGATTTTGGTGTTGTTTTTTATTATTATCTAAGAGTTTGCACGGTAAAATGGATGCTATTTTAGCACCTATTCCGTAATTCTCAAAATAGTAAAAAAAGTCACTTTTATTCAGAATAAAGGTAAAAAATAGTTACTAATGAAGGCGCGTGCGTAAATATGGAAACTGCGTTTCATTTATTAAGAATTAAAAAATAATGAGGATGTTCCGGATCACCCCAACATGGGGTATTCCGGATCACTTCCGGCTATCGCATGAACATTACTTCCCGAGTCCAAAAAATGTCCGGAAAATGTCTGGTCACTTAAAGTAAACCAAGAATATTTTACATAAAAATGGTTCTACTTTAACAATTTGTACCATATTCCGTCAAAATGATAAAAAAGACAGAAAACAGCACTCGGAATAAATTACGATTCAGTTACTATACAATTAATTTTAAGTAAATGTAGAAATCAAGTTTAATTCAACAAGATATAAAAATGTGGTAGTTCCGTATCACTTATCAAAGTTTATTGCAAAAAAGATTATCTTACTGCTGTCACTGCTGTTAATGTGGCAGTAAGATGATCTTACTTCTGTAACTGCTGCGACTGCGGAAGTAAAAACTATCTTACAGCTTTCACTGCTGTAACTGCGGCAGTAAGATGATTTTGGTGTTGTTTTTTTATAATCTTAGAACATCGTATTGATATCACTGCTGTAACTGCTGTTACTATACGATCTTACTGCTGTAACTGCCGAAGTAAAAACGATCTTACTGCTGTCACTGATGTAACTGTCGCAGTTAAAACGATCTTACTGCTGTCACTGCTGTTACTGTGGCAGTAAGATGATTTTGGTGTTGTTTTCATAATCTAAGAGTTTGCACGGTAAATTTGATGCTATTTTAGCAACTGTACCGTTATTCTCAAAATTGTAAAATAAACAGTCACTTTTATTCGGAATAAAGGTAAAAAATAGTTACTTTTAGGTAGTTCCGGATCACCCCAACATGGGGTATTCCGGATCACTTCCGGCTATCGCCTGAACATTACTTACCGTCTCCAAAAAATTTAGTCCGGACAATTTCTGGTCACTAAAAGTTAACCAAGAATTTTTTTAATAAAAATGATTCTACTTTAACAATTGTACCATATTCCTTTAAAATGGTAAAAGAGACAGTAAACAGCATTCGGAATAAAATTACGATTCAGTTACTATACAATTAATTGTAAGTAAATGTAGACATCAATTTTAATTCAACAAGACATAAAATTCTGGCAGTTCCGGATCACTCATCAAAGTTTACTGTAAAAAAGATTATCTTACTGCTCTCACCGCTGTTACTGTGGCAGTAAGATGATCTTATTGCTGTAACTGCTGTGACTGCGGAAGTAAAAGCTATCTTACTGCTGTCACTGCTGTAACTGCGGCAGTAAGATGAATTTGGTGTTGTTTTTATAATCTAAGAACATCGGACTGATCTTACATCTTAACTGCTGTTACTGCCGCAGTAAAAACGATCTTACTGCTGTAACTGCTGTAACTGCCGCAATAAACGATCTTACTTCTGTAACTGCTGTTACTGCCGCAGTGAAAACTATCTTACTGCTGTCACTTCTGTAACTGCCGCAGTTAAGACGATCTTACTGCTGTCACTTCTATAACTGCGGCAGTAAGATGATTTTGGTGTTGTTTTTTATAATCTAAGAACATCGTGCTGCTCTTACTGCTAAACGATCTTACTGCTGTATCTGCTGTTACTGCCGCAGTAAAAACGATCTTACTGCTGTCACTGCTGTTACTGTCGCAGTAAAAACGATCTTACTGCTGTCACTGCTGTAACTGCGGCAGTTAAAACGATCTTACTGCTGTCACTGCTGTTACTGCCGCAGAAAAAAATGATCTTACTGCTGTCACTGCTGTTACTGCCGCAGCAAAAACGATAGTACTTCTGTCACTGCTGTTACTGCCGCAGTAAAAACGATCTTACTGCTGTCACTGCTGTTACTGCCGCAGTAAAAACGATCTTACTGCTGTCACTGCTGTTACTGCCGCAGTAAAAACGATCTTACTGCTGTCACTGCTGTTACTGCCGCAGTAAAGACGATCTTACTGCTGTCACTGTTGTTACTGCCACAGTAAAAACGATCTTACTGCTGTCACTGCTGTTACTGCCGCAGTAAAAACGATCTTACTGCTGTCACTGCTGTTACTGCCGCAGTAAAGACGATCTTACTGCTGTCACTGTTGTTACTGCCACAGTAAAAACGATCTTACTGCTGTCACTGCTGTTACTGCCGCAGTAAAAACGATCTTTAAGTTACTGCTGTTACTGCCGCAGTAAAAATGATCTTACTGCTGTCACTGCTGTTACTGCCGCAGTAAAAACGATCTTACTGCTGAATCTGCTGTTACTGTCGCAGTAAAAACGATCTTACTGCTGTCACTGCTGTTACTGCCGCAGTAAAAATGATCCTACTGCTGTCACTGCTGTGACTGCCGCAGTAAAAACGATCTTACTGCTGCTACTGTTGCCACTGCGGCAGTTATATCATCTCACTGCTGTCACTGCTGTAACTGCTCACTGCTAACTTCACGGTCAGGTTTTTCCCGTTTTTACATTGCCTTATGCTTTGCACAGCCGGTAACCAGAGCAAACTTCCGTGACATCGTTTTTTTAGCCTTAGTGAATGGGCATTCCTGCGACCTTAAGACGAGCTTAACGCTCGGGTCGCTTCGCGACCCAAGCTAGAGCTCGATATTAAAATTGGTTATCCTCGAGTACAGTGCTTTTAAAAAAATAACCGTCAGCTAGTTTTTTCAGTAGACTTTTACTTACCGAAAACAAGTTCGAATCAAAGATTTAAGCCAAGCAGTCATTGTGTAGAAACATCTTATGGTATTTACTTTGCATATACCCAAATGTTAATAAATAACACGATATATATTTAAGCAGTATTTGATATTAGTGATAAAATAGTTTCAAACCGCATACCAAATTCAATTTTTTTAAGATACCGAATGTCTTATTCCGCTATGGCACAGTCATTTCAAACTGCTGAATTGTTAAATACAAAAGTGTTTAAAAATGTAAAATGAAGCTGTGTGTTGTTCAAGTTGTTTCCGATTTTATTAAAATCTAATGAACTCATGCAACTAAATGTGTACTAACTCTCCAGAGAAAATATTCCAAATATAATCATTTTGACGAAGTGTTCCCGTGGATTGTGTGCATCTTATCCAAACGGTATCACCTGCTTGCAAAACGATATTAGTCGTAGCAACAGGACAGTGGTAGCCGTAGTAACTTCCGACATGCGTGCCCCGGACAATATCGTCGCCATTGTGAACGATTGCGTAATATATACTTTCAGTGCTATACGTACAAAGTTGAGTAGAAAATAAGTAGAGGCCCGGAAGAGGTGCGGTAAACTTTCCAGTGCTAGGGTTATATCCATTTCCGGCATTCAGCGTTACGTTTTGAAATATCAGGATCTGGTTAGCACTGAGCGATAGGGCGGCAAGATTGTGACTTCGAAATGCAACAGTTGGCGTCACTAGAATGATTATAAAAGAAAATATATTGTTTCTTCTTAGGTGATGCCGATTTAAGAATTGATTTTAACAATGTGCAGACGTGACAATTGCAACATTTTCAATGAACACCAAACATAAACCTAATAAAGACAAAACACATTATAGCCTAGACACTCTATACATTTAGTTTCAAACGACGACAAAAATTATAAAATTAAACGAGACTTACCTGTAAGGTGAAGTTCAATTATAATTCTACTGCTACTGGACCACGGGGTTAATGAGATGAACACTTGGTCTTATCAATGTGTGAAACATCAGTCTTTAGAGTACAGTAATACAGGCATGGATTAACTTCTTAGGGAGGGAGTATTAGGGTGGGCATTAACCCCGTGGTCCAGTAGCAGTAGAATTATAATTGAACTTCACCTTACAGGAAAGTTTCGTTTAATTTTATAATTCTACTACTACTGGACCACATGGGGTAAATGAGAATTCAGAGTCCATGACTGTATTAAGATTATATTCAGCCATGAGTTTTTATTAAGCAATCCACTTGCTTACAGCATACCTTTTTATTAATTTGATGTTTAATTCATTTTCTAGATACAAGGTTGTATTGCTACATTCGTGTGAAAACTCATTAGTAATGACCTGTCATAATACTTCATTTCATAATTGCCCTTTTCCATCCAACTGTTACAAACATATTAATGCAGGATGTAGACTTAGCACTTAGCACAATGGTAAATATTTCCCTATCATCTAGTGGAATCTTAAAACACCTGCAAATATGTGCTTACGGACTGAAAGCTTTTAACTGCCCATCTACCCCTGGAATAACTTGCATTTGCTATGTACAGTGCCATATCTTAAACTATTATAGTATAATAAGAAACTCCAATGTAACAGATGGGTATGGTTTGATTTAAACAAACAAGCTCCTAATTCTAATTTATATACATCCAAAGGATCTCTGCCAGTAATCAACACTTGTATAAAGAGAGTAACTACTGGCCATATGATCTTTGTTTATAGACCAACCGCGACACTTCAGAATGATAAATATCAGTTTATTTAATCTGGCTATGCAAACAGCTTAAGCCACTAGAAAATCTCTTACTATGTATACTTTGACTACTGGGCATCGTTTTCCCATAATAATGCATTTTATATACACATAGGTATGAAGGTAATTGTTAGCCCATAATCCGCTTGCAACACTGTTCAACTATTAAAACTGATTCCGAGATGACGTTTAACGTTGTGAATTATAGTGCATGATAACTGGTTCCTCGTTTCCAGAACAACTTTCCTGACATTTAACTAACCATGTCATGGTTGAGCTAAATTCAATAAAACGTATTCTCTACGTTTTAGAAAATTTAAGAACTACAACTGCACAACTTTCTTTTCTTCTTTTTTCGTTATCTGTTGTTTAATTTTATTTATACATGAAACTTTTTCTGTTGTTGTGTTTTGTTGTTTCCCCTTTGCATGGTTACATAGCCGATCTATGAAAGTAAATCAGTACGTCTTTAAGACTCATCTGTCAGGATTTTCCGTAAAAGACAAGTATTGGCTAGCTGCAGTTAAAATCCTTAAGGAAAAGCAACAACAAAACAATGGTCAGATAACCGATCTGTGGATTCAATGAATCAACAAAGACCAGATTGTTTTTAATGATGTCGCTAACAACCAGGATCATATAATAATCAAGATTACTTAATCATGTGTGATATTTTATATATCACAATTGATTTTAGATGTCACTTGCAACCAAGATGGTAATATACATGTATGAGGTTACTTAATCATGTATGGTATTTGATATTAAAATACCTATTTGTTTGAAACAAAGTTTCAAACTTTGATTAACCAAATGTATCTGCTGTTTAAATCATTTGTAACAAATGATTGTCAATCTTGCCGTATGTATTAAAGGCTATTCTTGAAACTAATCTAGCACCTTTCTTGTCTTTGGCCTATGGTGCTGATTTTATTTCAAAAGAAAATAAAGCAAACTCAGTTCCGATTACTCAAGTAAAAGATAATGCACAAATACTTTCTAACAAGAAGACAAATCAACCTTTGTTTTTTGCAAATTGTTATTCATTATGTAATAGCAAGGCTCCTCCAGACTGTTTGCTGACAGGTTCTGTTGAATATTTAAAAACATACTTTAATTCACTATGTTTCCTCTACGAATCCAAAACTTGAAATCAATTGTACCAATATTTCTAAAGCGATATCAATGCTATGACAAAACTAATGTATTGCCAATGTAATACTTCCAAAAATCATTAATACTTGACCGCCACACCATGCTGAATATTATGAACCTAAAAGTGAAGCTGAAATCCCATATATTACAGGCACACGGACAACCTGTGCTGGATTTGAAATACTTGTTTTGATTTGAGGTTCGTATATTTCAAGTCTCGGTACCTCCTCTTCTCGTTTTTTGTTTCTTTATTATGAGGGTGTTGCTGATCGATTTTCTTTTCAAGATCATTAGCAACGGAAATATGCATACGATCTATTGTTTCATAATTATAATTAATTCTTGACAGAATTGACAAGATCCCTAAATAATCACTTGAGTTAACAAGAGAACTGTACCAAAATATTTAAATGGTGTAACTATTAAATAATGATAATGTCAATTTATACACAGTGTACGTAACTGGTACATGGGTATCCAAGGCCACAGAATTCATAGTTCTTCTTATGCCACCCTGAAGTACTTTTAATTTTATGAACTAAGAACTTTTAAAAAGGTCTGATAAATATTCTTTCGAAAGAATTATTTGTTTCTGGAAAATTTAACCAATGCTTTCCTTAAATGCATTGTTGTGCAATGTTGTATTTTTACTATAACTGATTTGCTATTATGTAAGCTTCCATAATTGTGTTAGTTAACTTCGCTCTACTCTCCCCCTTTTTTGCAAACCACATGGTTTTGACAGAAAACAATTTAAGGTCTGATAAGTGAAAGTACGGACAAAATACACTGTGGTACTGTTGTTTTTCTTATTTACTTGTCAGAAAATAGAAAATTCAGACAAAACATTTTGCTACTGTTGTTTCTGTCATTGACTCGTCTGATAATCAGAATTACAGACAAAAATTATTTTGCTATTTTTATTTCTGTCATTGAATCATCTGCTTAACGAAATTACAGACAAAACATTGTGCAACTGTTGTTTCTGTCATTAAATCGTCTAATAATCGAAATGACTGACAAAACATCTTGTTACTGTTGTTACTGTTATTGACTCATCTGATAATCGAAATGATAGACAAATCATTGTGCTACTGGTGTTCTTGTCTTTGACTCGTCGTCTGATAATCGAAATTACAGACAAACTTTGTGCTTATGATCTTTCTGTTATTGACTTGTCTAATAAATAAAAATTACAGACAAAAACTGTGCTTATGTTGTTCCTGTCACTGACTCGTCTGATCATCCAAATTGCAGACAAAACATTTTGATACTGTTGTTTCTGTCATTGACTTGTCTTATAACTTAAATAATTTCAAATAACAGAAAAAAACATTGCGCTTCTGTTGTTTCTGTAATTGACTTGTCTGATAATTGATATTACAGACAAAACATTCTGCATCTGTTGTTCTAGTCATTGACTCATCTGATAAAGTTACAGAAATTATACAAAACATTGTTCTAACTGTTGTTTTATGTTTTAGCAGACACGTTTGCTGCTCACAAACGTTTCATTCGTATAGAGTTTAACAAGAAGATGATAACGCCTAAATTTGACTGTTGTGGTAGATTCCCATTTTAAGGGCACTAAAAGGAAGTCAAGGGACGGCATTGTTAACCTACAATGCTGCTAGGCTGATCTCAAACAGCCGAACATCACCAACCTGGCACCACAAGTCATAGTACAGACATACAGACACACGCTTGATATAGTGCAGTAAACAACCATTGTCAGCGTTGTTCACTGGTTACAAGCAACCAACTGAAAGTTGGCGAAATCAACATTCCAGACGACACTGGAAATAAAACTGCTCATACCGAACCAGTCGGGCATGTTCTGAACACTCCAGTGACAGCGGACCTCTCGGATTGCTGTATGGATAAAAATGTCTTATGTCTATTCTGCCTTTGAAACAAGAGCACTGCGGTCTTGGTGAAGATGTCTTACTATATAAGAACATGCTAATCACTTACCTTTGCCCAACGCGTAAGCTTGTTTCGCAGAACAACCACATTAATACCTTGTGATTTGGCAGCTTATCCATACCTAGTTAGCATTTCAAAATGCCGGATTTCACACCTAAATGATTCCATCATTAGGATTTAAATACACTGACAGCCAGTCTCTGAATAAAATTTTCAACTAAAATGGCCTCTCAGCAAGCCATGACACAGAGACTATAGATATTTAAATTTCTTTACTGAATCTCAGAACTCCGTGAAGACTTGCTAGGCATTAAACGTCAAATGTCAACCGAACGAAAAAGATTCAGACCTCAGCTCTCAAGACTAGAAGCACGAGTGATAGTCAGGTCATGTAGGACCTATTGTCCTTGACCATGATCGAGAAGTTCTTGTATCCTCATATGCCTGTAATTATTCAATGCCATATTCTTCGAACATCCAAAACGAAATCAAGACTCAACTCTCAGACGACGGAGAGTTTAACACTGTCTTGCATGGCCTATTGTCCTCGACTTTGATGAGATCACAGACGGTCTGATCACCCGCGGTATCAGATACGTCTGAAGGCATTCTGTGAGAGGGTATCATCCATTTCCCATTGTCGAACCCACACTCGGCCCTGTGCTGTCAGTGATTGCATGTCAAATTTTAAATCCAGTTATCTTCACTTGTTGGTTTCCAGTTAGTAAGTCATGACATGTCCAATGCCGTATCCAAGTTCGCCAGCCGTGCGAAATGGAATCAAGACCCAACTCTCAGATGACTAAGAGTTTGCCACGGTCATGCGGGACCTATTGTCCTCAACCATGGCGGGGTCACAGACGGTCTGATCACCCGAGGTACCAGATACGTCTGCTGGCCTTCTTGAGACGGTATCTTCCATTTCCCATGGTCAATTACCGCTCGGCCTCTCTTCTTGCCTGTTCTTCTAATTGCTGGTATTTATGTCGAATAATTAATCCCAAAATGACTGATCTTATTGTCTTTTACCAGTCATTAAAATTAAAGTTGTTTTCACTCTTTTAATGATGATTAGCGATAATAAAAGACACAAACTAATTTGAAATATTATAATATCCAGAAATAATAGACTGAAGAAAATACACATGTTCACTCTTGATAAGAAATTTTGGTTCTGATGTTTCACACATTGATAAGATCAAGTGTTCATCTCATTTACCCCATGTGGTCCAGTAGTAGTAGAATAACTTATTCTTACCCGGACACGGATGAAAACTGCAAACTTTACTCTCGGAGGAACTTCCAGGACAGGTAAGCCCACCACTAACTGGGGTCGGATTGGAACATTCCCGAGTTCGAATCTGGGTTCCATTAGCACACGTTACGTCACATTGGCTCCAAGAAGACCAATCAGCCCAGTTTCCATCAACTGAAGAGTTTATTGAATATTTTAAAAATGTGTATTTTTTTGTGATTTGTTGATGTTGTAGATGAAAAGTAAATTTAATTTATTTATTGTCACACAATTGTCTAGTTTTTATACGAGATGATCTTATCACATTTATGTACAAATTTGAAAACATGTTTAATTGCAATTCAATTTCATATGAATTAGCGGAGAAAATTATGACGCATTGTATTTTACAATGTTTCTTTCAATTGATAATAAATTACTTATAAATGAAATGAGAACTATTTGTCAGGCTTTGAGTTTTTTTCTGCAAGTATGATGAGAGGTGGAGAGCAAATTGTTAATGTTTTGATTTTTTGTAGCGGGACTCTAAAGGAAAACTAAAAAAGCGTAACGGATTTTATTTGTTATTATATATCTATTAGATAGTGCATATAAATGCTGGTTCTCTTGTTCTAATCCGTTTTAATCCGTTTTAATCCGTGCGATATAGTATATCGGGTTCGAGCTTGTTTGGTTTTCGTTTTAAATCACAGACAAACATGTTTTATACGTGCAAGCTCGATTTGGGATCTGTTTTGTGTTTAAGGGATTAAATGTTCTTTCTGCAAAAGTGTTGTTGTTGTGTGCGTTTTTTTCTTATTTGCTTTTGCATAAAGTACATGTACTATTCGCAGAAAAATCTAAAATTTTATCATAAAAAAACTTACTGAGAGAACACAAGCCGCAGAACTTTGGACACACGGCCTTGGCTTCGTGAACAATTTGACAAATGTTAAATCTGCTATTCATCCAAGCACAGTCAACCTTCGCATCGTCTATACATGTTGCAGCTAAGACAATAAAACATTCTTCATTTTACTAACTTACATTTGAAAACAGATTGGCACTTACTACAAATTTCGATTTCAATCAGATATTGACCCAGCGAGCGACATCCAAAAACATCTGTTTCACTGCAACACTTCACAAGACACCGACCGTGCGACAAATGTTAGAGCTGCCGCGCAAATCGAAAGACGCTGCGTTTTACTTCCAAATAAGGTTTTGCTGTTAATCAAGTTCGTTGAACTGAAAACTTTGTTTTCAAAAGATTTGAATGGTACATTTGGCACTGAAGGTGAGGCTTCAAGTAAAGCAGCTGAAGGCGTGATTAAATATTCACAGCGTTCTGTCAATTATACTTTCCCGCTACTTTTCAACGGAAATATCAGTCAATGCGCCAAGCGTTTGATGTTTTGGTTGCAGGCGAAAATACAACCAAAACCGAAATTAGTAGTAATTTCGGCCAATACAAGTATGTTCTTAAAGTAAAACATTTTACGTCATGTTACGTCGTACCGCTCCCGTGGCTTAAAATTTAGTGCATGTTCTACGGAGGTCAAAAGTGCGATCAAGATTAAACCGAACCTGCACTACATTCTTTTTTTCTCTTCTGTGAAATGCAACGTTAAATCATTTCTTAAATGTAGATACTGTAATATTATCAACCATTTTACATGAATCTTACACCATAAATTGTTTGTTTTCATTAGTATTTTAGCGAGTTTGTTTAGTTAAAACATATTTTATTGCAAAATATAACATGCAATATACAAGCAGGTGGATATAAAGAAATAATCTATTTACGCAAATGGGTCATGCCAGGAGTTGTATCAACATCAGCGGACGGAAATTCCAATTGTAGTGAGTTTAAATGCATATAAATGTTTTTCTTACACAGATAAGTTTAGGCAAAAATATGTTTAACCCAAAGTACAATATTGCACCATTAGTTTTTTTGTTGTTGTTTTTTTTAAATAGCCTTAAACAAATTTTAAGTAAGTCATTTTATCTTTAATAGATTTTTAATTTACTTATTTGTCGGGCCGACCCATATTATCGATGATTTTTAATATATAACCTCTTTGACTAATTTAAAACCGTTGAAGTCGGAGTCGGTCATAAGTAGCAGATCATTGTCGGTTGGTATGTTAGAACAATCCTTGAATGTACAACATCTGAGCTGGGCAACAGGTAATCCAGACATTAGTAAACAAGATTAAATTTACTTTGCAGATTTAATCGTTTAAAATTTCTAGCGACAATGTATGTTTGACGATAGCTTTTAAATATGACAACCACATTTGAATTAAAGTTCTTGTAAAACATTTTCATATAATATTATTAATTAGTTTATTAAAATAAAAAGGAAAACGATTAACATACATTATTATTTTGATTTAATCTGGTTTTCCTACAGTCCGGATCTTTTAATAACTATTATATTTTATTCCACAGCCAGTACATATTGGTTCCATCATCAGCTCCATCCTTTGTCAGCGCCACCTCGAAATTATGCTAATGGACAAAAGTCTTGTCCGGTACATAACCCAAAATATCTTTTATTTTCATTGCACATTCATAAAATTAATGTGGTTTTGATTGAATGAGGGCATTTATATCAATATTCATAAACCGGTTTTAAATACAGGCGATATAAAGAATGCGCATTTTCAAGGTCGTGACTTAACGCGTTTAACAGTTATTATGGAAAACCATACCGGACAAGAATTTTTTCCATAAGTATAATTTAATAGCTCCCACTGTTAGGCAAATGTTTACAGGCGTCAATTTGAAAGTTGGAAATGAATATGCAGTATATGTTTACAATAAAGTCCTAGTCACGCAAACACAAAATGTATTATAAAGATTTCCATACGTTTTAAATGTTGGCAGAGGTGGATATTGCAAACATCCGTACTGCAACACTCAAAGCAATTCTCCGCGTTCCTGTCAGACAAGTCTCGTTCCGACAATAGATGTTGGGCATCAAACATTGAATTTTTTCCATTTGAGCCCCGTGTCAAAGCACGACCAACTATAGATGATGCGAAACTTGAAAACGCACCACATTGCTATCAAAATAACGAAATATTCAATTGATCTCATTGTTATAGGCATCGTCATGCAATGTCATGCAGTGATTGTTACGTATATGTATATCGGGGCTATCCGATCAACATTTTTGGGGATTGTCCCGGTTAGCTCAGTTGGTTGCGTTTCAGGAATTGCAGGGCTAGGCGCTGTCGCCGTAACGGTGCGGGTTCGCTCCCAGCTAGAGACACCATATTTTTATATTTGTTAACCTGTCAGAAGTTAATATAGGGAGAAGTAATAAAATACAAATTACACGTATGCTATCATATTAAAAGGATTATTCTTAAAAAAGAACAGTCATCATTATGAAACCACTTTTGGTGATACATAGTGATTTACATTTAAAAGAAGACACACGGTCATAATTTGAGTTAAATGAAAAAAACAACAACAATAAAATGTCTCATTTATCTTCAAAATAGTTAAATGTAGATATCCTAAAACGAAATATCACATAAACACAGAATAATAATGAATAAGTCTAGAATCTTTTTTCACAGATAACAGTAAACGGTCGATGCATTTTCAATCATATGTTTGAATTATGAAGTGTTTAGGTGTGATTTGGCAAGGCTGATTGTGATAAGTAGCTGCTAACTGTACTCCCATTATTGTTTCAGCTGACTATTTCAAAGTGATAATCTATTTCAATTTACCCAATTATTTAAGATTTTAGTGGTTTTTTAATTGCACGAAGAAAACAGAATTATGATTAAAACCTACCTGGTTTGCAATACAGCCAAGTCGATAAGCGTTGTTTGAAAGGTCCATGTAGCACGACTAAATTTATAGTTGTAAAATAAATGCATAAAATATTCATAAATTTACATCACTTTCGGTAAATATTATACAATAAAATTCTTGAAATGACAAAAGTCTCACAAGCTTGAAGTTAGCGCTTATTCTTGTCTTTTTACAGGCAGATTCTCAGTACCCACCAGCTGATTTGAAACATGCAAAAATACTAATAAAAGTCAGTATTACCAACGTCACCTAAGAATGGAAAAAGGAATTATGTTTCTAGAGTAGTGGCCTGCATAAATTAAAGGATTCTTCTTAGAAACTAAACATTATGATGAACAACCAACTTGGATTATCATCATTATTTAGCCATTTCCTTATATCTTCATCTCTTACATTAGCATACAATTGCAATTCGCAATTAATTACGGTCGTATAGAGTATAAAAAAGAAGTGTGCCTATTCCATTTACTTCCTGGCCGCTTTGGCAGTGCGTAGTACCACTACAGCTGTTTACATTTGGAGCGTTGGAGCAACTGTAACATTCCAATGATTCTGCACAAAGAAAAGATAACTAAGTAAAACGACTTAATATTATAATGAATGTTCTCTCTGCAACATTGTTTATCATATAGTTATCATGAGAGTACATAGTACATATTCGACCTATATAGATGCAAGCCGTATGGTAAATACCACCAAACAGTTGGAAAACAAGAATTGTTTACTTCTGTTTATCCTGACCTTTTGTCAAATAACAAGTTTAGAAAATAAAGGACCATTGCTTCTGGTTATAATCAATTAAAATTTGAAGGTCGTCATGACCTTGTCCTTTAAAACCAGAGATAGTTGTGGTTTTGTACTGCCTATTATTGTTCTCAACAGTTAGTTTGCTGCCTGGTGGTAATGCTCAAGCATTTTTCTGTTAACAATCTGAAACCAATTTTAATTTGAAGGTCAGTGTGACCTTTAACGATTCAAAATGGAAAACTATTGGCTATTTTGATGGTTTTGGCCAATGTACATAACAAGTATGTCGATTAAATGTAAAGACGGTCTATAAAATATTATTCATTTACAGTATTTAGATCTTTGGAACCCTTTTATAGTTTAACTTCAAAGCAAAATAAGGCAAAAAGACAGCAAGCAATTTGCCTGCCAAGATAAAGAGGCGAAACTTTTGATACTAGGAAACTGATATTTGGCATGAAACAAGAATACCCGACTTGCGATAAGGTTCATTTTCCAGCTGAGAATTATTTCAAAAGCAAGTGTCATGAATACAGTTAAAAACTATTTTCCGCAATTGGCCGGAAATCGAGTTTAATCTGAAGTTGGCAGTTACCGTTTAAGATTTATCTTCAAAATTAAGATATACGCTGACTATGAAGCAAACTTAATTCAGCTAATGTAGGTTAATCCTGTTCCTATTTTGATTTACAAAGATGAAGTTTAAGGTTTCGCATACCAACTTTTCCGATTATTATTGCCTCAAAACATAGAATAGCATCTGAAATAAAAACAAAATTATAATTTATTTCGTAGTTTTGAATATAAAAGTGCATACTCGTACAAAGCAAATATATTACTTGACGACTAGGACATAGAGTTTATGAACAATCAAGTGTAATTACTTCCCAAAAGTAAAATAGTTCTAATGGAAAAAGAACATGTAACCAATACACAGTCTGAATAAGGAACTGTCTATTCGAAGGCTCTCCTCTTTTTACTAAATGTTAGAAATGTACGAAAACTGTGTAATTAAGTAAATTCATTCTGAGGAGCTTCTATCAGAATTTGCTTTCAATATCGTTGTTGTGTTTCTTCTTTAGATTATAGGAAATGTACATTTCGTTTTATTCATTGATCGTATCCTTCAACCTGTCAGTTTATGAAGCTCTTTTCGTCCCGTCAATCTGAACACTAAATAGCTGCTGTTGTAAATATAAATATGACTGAATCTTTTTGAAATCAAAATAAATATTAGCACAATTTGAAAATAGCATCAGACAAATTTAATGTCAATTTTCTGTCAACAAAATAATATTTTAATGTGAATACTTACAATGATAAAATTTCATTTTGTTGAAAACAACGTATTCCGTGGCCGAAGACTCCAGCAAAGGTAATTTATTAAAGATTAAACACGACCTATAAATGATTGATAAGAGTGCCACATTCGTTTAAACGGTATAAATAACGTTAAAAGTTGATCCCATGGTCATGATTATTTCATAACTATTGTACATGTTGTACCTGAGTTCAATATAACGTATCTGGGACATTGTCGACAAAAAGCGAAGGTGTCATTATTACTTGCAATATGGAACCTTTACAAAACATTTACAATACTCTTTGAAAACAAGTACACCTTCTAGTTTATAATAACACATTTCAAATAATTCTCTCTTGCACTTTTCCAATTAATTTTTACCGACCGAGTTTAATTTAAAATAATTTAAATTTATTTTCAACACATGTACACTAGTCAAAAGTTCTAAGTGCACACTTGATAAATGTTAATTTTTCCAATAATTTGATTGAATCTTTCAAAATAGTGTAAATTACAATGAAGAAGAATCAATATTCTATTAAAGCACACCAAAAATTTTAAGTCTGCTTAACCAGATTAAAAAATAATAATATTTTAGCTCACTTGTTCTCAGAAAGAAATTCTCAAGTTAATTATCATTGCATCGGCTATTATTTGTGATCGTTTTCTCATCTCTGTATAATTTAAATTTCACGCAGATTTAAAGGAAATACTGTAGTTTGCCATTCCATTGCACTGAAATAGCTTTCTGTAGCTTTGTAATGGTCTGCTGGGCACGATGCGCCAACATACTCAACTTTATTTTATCCATAACGTTTTTACAGGATTTCAAGGAGAAAATTCCTTTGTTCACACAATGTTTTGTGCCAAAAGTTTTTGAATTGTCTAGCAGTTTGGGATGATACAATTTTCTATGATAGATGTGTAACAGCCTTTCCAAACGAAAAAAATGTATTCATTTCGGTAAAATTGACCAGTTTTCGGATACGCCTTTTGACCGAATAAGCGTCATTTTCGAATAATTCGATATTGAAGTTTATTGAATTTCTATAAAGTTTAGTTTTAAATTTTTATTTATTGGACACTTATCCAACAAATTTTACACTAATTTTTTCGAGTTTACGTTGTTTTACGTAAATATTTAATGACGTAATTGAGTAACATCAGCGTTCAACGTAAGCACCGTAATCAATCTAGAAAAAAAATATCGTTTGATTTTCTTCTTAAATTAATAAAATATGCAAAATAAGGTATTTCTTTTGCATTTACGAAAACCGTCAAGATTTCTTTACAACAAATTTGAAGTTGTGCCTGTGAAAAGAATTTTGACGGCAATGTCGTTGTCTGCTGACGTCAACCGTCCATGGTTACAATTTGTTGGTGTGTTTTTCGTGTTTGTCTTGAGTCGGTGAACATGTGAAAAACAAAAACGATTGTAAAAAAATAAATTTCGCTTGCCGCACGGGGATAATGCATAAAAAGCGTTTGCCGACGTGGATGACGTAAAACGTAAAACATATGCACGGTTTTCAAAAAAATATTGTTGTTTGATCATTATTAACTTTAAGTCAAACTTTCATTCAATTTGAATAAGTTTACTTTAAGATATTCAAAATTGAAAAGTGTGCACTTAGAACTTTTGACCAGTGTATATGGTCAGTATTTTTATGAAGCATAGGTAATCGTCATTTATCTTATCTCCATGAACAGTGTTTCAAACAAAAATTTATCATCAACATTTAACTTAATCCCACACCCTAATATCAATAAATCGGGTTTTATCATTGACTTGTTTCATCAAATTCTTTAATATTTAAGTTAAATTTTGAACTTTTTAAACGATTTTAATTTTCTTTACTACACTTAATTCTATCTAAACACAGCATAACAAGTTTATGACATGTTTTGTAACTTAGCTAAATTTTGGAACAGTTTACACCCACCTAAACATAATTTGAAATTAAGAAAATAATCAAGGATGTCTTTTTACCGGACTTTTCATTTCATTTAAAATCATTTAATTTTAAGTTATTCTCAATGAATATTGCACATCCTTCCCTAGACTGACTTTTCAAGTTATTTAACAAGCGATCGTAGCCCCACTGACTGCGTTAATTTAGAACTCTTTATCTGTACAATGATACTCTTGCATAAAGCAGATATTGCACTTGTTTGACTTGTTTGTCTTCTAAATTGTTTAATTCATTGTTTTCTTTATTTTTTTTTATCTCCTAGCCATTAGATGTACATAAACGTTTTTAAATGCAACCTTTATGTTTCAGTCATAATATATCATTAATAAGCAGCTTGTTACTGGTACTGGTCCAGGAAGCCCCGAACGGCAAAAGATAAAGATTTCATCTGGAGCTGTTGCTGTTTTTTCGAGATCAAATGGCATTCTTAAAATTACTTATTAGACATCAATTAAATCTATGTCCGCACAATTGGAGGTGTTTAAAGCTATAAAGCATATAAATTACCTTGATCAATCTATAGACACATGCTCTCTCTTCTTCTCCTCTGCTGGGAGGCTGTATTTTCTGAATGTTGTTATTTCCTTAGAAACATGTATTGTTATTAGCTTTATGAATGTTTTAATTATTGTCCAACAATATTGACCTGGCACTCTTGCATTTGACCCTATAGTCGGAAAATTCCGTAAAGACACGATCTTCTTGTAAAGCGATATAAATGTCTATAACCAGTTACAAACGGTGTAATGTGTTATGCCCGCTTAGCTTAGTCGGTTAATGTGTTTCAATTCAAGAACATAGAAGTGAACTCGTATGTTCGAATCCTGGTGCAACTTTTATAAAATTGACATTTTCTCAAAACTCGTGCAGGCCTTTTTTGCGTATACTACCGGTGTACTATTCTTAATTACTGCATAATAATAACGTGTATGCAGTATGCACTAAATAAAATTGTATCTATAGTCTATACGAGTGCATAATTTCAAAAAGAAAACCGTTGAAAATTAAGTCATAACTTTGTATTTGTAACGATTCGAACCACAGACATTCAGTTCAGTAGTCCGGCATGTAAACCAATACACCACACCTCACCAGTGACCCTTACGAAAGTGAATGAAGTGCCAGGTCAATATTGTTGCGCAATCCATAGAGTATATATGAATATATTGCAGGCTCGGTTTTATTGAGCCTTATCATAGCAGTAATTGAAATGCCTGTAACTGCCCACGCCGCCCCGATTTGAAGAATGGGTTTGCCCTAAACGAGAAAACAATGGGCGGAACTAAACAGAATAGAATCATGAGAGGGGACCTGAAGGTGAAATGTATCTTTGGACAAATAAGATCTTAGTGTCACGATGGTGCACCCTAGAACCTGTGCAAAGATTTCTTAGCATCGTCGAACACAAGTAAGTTATACATTAGTATTTCTTATGGGGAGTGTTAAGGGCTTGCCATACTCCTCCCAATCCTGTTCATCGATAAAAAGAAAATTATCAAAATCTCAATAATGGCAAAATGCCGTACAATAAAACTTTGCACAAATGAATGTTTAATGAATCTTGATTTTGCATACAGTAAGACACGTAAGAATAGTAAAAAAAACAAGCTAGACCTTAAAATTCCTTAAAATTATATTTACATAAATTCACAAAAACTAAGCGATACAAAACATAATTTTAAATTCCCACGTGAGTGCAATGTTACTGACAGGAAAATGTTCTGTACTTTGTAAAAAAACTTTCAACTACTTAAATAGAAATCAGTAATTGTCATCCGTTTACGCGACCAGGAAGCGACCAGAAAATTGAAGGTCAAACACACTTTTACTTTTATCTCGTAAAGTTTACATATGCAAGTCACGAGAACACAATAAATTGTTGTCAGTATCATATTACTCATGTGGGCAATTGAAATGATGTTTTGCACTGTTTAGTTTTTGTGAATTTATGTAAATAGAAGTTGAGGGAATTTTTAGATCTCGCTATTTTTCTTTACTGTTCAAACGTGTCTTACCATCTGCAAAATAAAGATACATTAATGACATACATTTGTGCAAAGTTTCATTTAACGGCATTTTGCCGTTATTGAGATTTTGATAATTTACTTTTTTAACGATGAAAAGGATTTGGAGGAGTGTGGTAAGCCCTTAAGAAAATGGAATAACACACGCAATATCATCTAAATTCAAATTTGAACCCAACAACGTGGGATATGATTCATGAAAACCTAAAAATATGATTTTTCTCAACACTCAAGTACCTGCTTTGTCACTTTAGAGACTAAGCACAACAATTGTTTCGTAACAACTTAAACATGATAAAAAAAGATTATGGTAATTTTTGCTCTTTTAGATGGTGATGTGCCGAATGCAATATCTTACGAGGTTTATGCAACATTGTCTGGGTATGCGTGGGTCGGAGCTAATTAACCAAGACAAGTTGTACTTGTTTGTTCATATGAGAACCTGTTTGGGCAAGTGAGGGGTTGGTGAATCATAGAGCCTGGTTTAAAACCTAGTGACAAATTCACCGTTTAAATGCGGCAACCACTCGAGTTCTCAATTTCGTCATTTGTTTGTAGTGTCTACTTTGAAATAGGTCATTGTATAGCCATGCTCTCTTTTCCTACTACATGTACTAGCTGGCTGTGTGGGGAGGCTGTGTCTGTCGGATGTGACCATTCCTATGCATATTTCAACTTTTTGTTGCAAGTCAGCAACCCGGAGTACACTATGTTATATGAGGAGAGACATTCAGTTAAGTTACACCATACAAGAGACAGCTGATACATACGATAAAGTAAAGGTCCGAAATTCAACATTTACCTAAATTATTCATTATTCATGAGTATTTATTACTATTATTGGAGCAAGAGGTGTCATCGGACACATTTTGACATTTTAGTTGTTGCTTTATTTCGAAAATAGTTACAATTATCGGTAATTTTCTCATAACTAAACGTTGATTTACTACACATTTCGACAATATTATGTTATTTTTACTACGAAATGCATTATAAGCTACGTCGCCTGCTCAACATTGTAATGTCATCTTTTCGAAAATACCTTTTCCAGTGACGCGCCTCTGTTATAATGATCCGGAGCAATTCTACTGGACTATTATATAAATGTGGTAATACAGGTAAAGCTGTGTAATTGTTTAAATTATTGCCTATTTTATTACAATTAATGAACTCATGCATCTAAATGTGTATTAACTCCCCAGAGAAGACATTCCAAATTAATTCATTTTGACGAAGGGTTCCCGTGGATTGTGTGCATCTTATCCAAACAGTATCACCGGCTTGCATAACGATCTTAGTAGAGGTAGCAGAGCATACATATCCATATAAGCTTCCTACTTTGTTGCCCCTGACAACGTCCTCGCCATTGTGTACGATTGCGAAATATATATTTTCACTTCCATAAACGCATAGCTGAGTTGAAAACGAATACGTGCCTGGGAGAGGCGCTGTGAATTTTCCAGTGCTGCTGTCATATCCGTTTCCGGCATTGAAAGTTAAGGTTTGAAATACAAGGATTTGATTGGTACTTAGGGACAGTGCGGTCAGATTGTGACTTCGAAATGCAACTGTTGGCGTCACTAAAATAATTTAAAATTACAGACAATTGCAAAGTGTACTAAAGACACAAAAAGACGCTCGCAATCTTTTCAGTTCATGATTTAGTGTTGATGAAAACATATACCTCAAATCCTTAAAAGTGCAAGTATCAGGTTAGCCACTGCAGATATGTTCCCCTACTACATACCTTTAAGAATTATATGCGAATTTTGTACAAGGTTGAAACAAACTATTTTTATTTAATGCTTTCCAATGAGTTATATAATTTTCTCTGTGAAATAACTGTTATTAAACTATATTAAAATTGTGGAATGTTATTTTTGTTTACACTTTTTTCACGATGATACACTTATTATTCAGAATGAGAACTCGGTTCACACTTGGCTATGTAACGTCATAAACAAACAAACATTTTGGCATGTATTAAAAGAATAAAATATTAACAGAAAAGTTGTTTTTACCAGTGAAAGAATCATAGAAATATATTTATATGCTTTGCACGTTGATGAATATCACAGCCGATATGGGGAAAAACGACAAGTAAATTCATCTAGGAACGATTACCGCCTTATGGTTGTATACACGTGTTTTGAGAAAATCAGTTAATATTGTATCTTCTTTTGACTAATTCTTACCAGGACATGGTGGAAAACTGCAAACTGTACTCTCAGAAGCATTTCCAGGACAATTCAGCCCGCCACTTACTGGTGTCGGATTGGAACATTCCCGAGTTCGAGTCTGGGTTCCATCGGCACAAGTCACGTCACATTGGCTCCAAGAGGACCATTCAGCCCAATCTCCATCAACTGACATTTATAATGACACATTCAAGTAGTTAACTGATGTTTGATACTAACTTCGGTTTTATTGATAAAGACGCATTGTTAGTTTATAATAACTGCAGTTACGTTTTCTAGTTACAGAAAGTGGTTTGCTTTCAGATCACATGAATGCCAATTTTGTTTAGGACTAGACTGAGCTTCGTGGGCAGTAATATTAATTTCCATTACTGCCCATGAACAGGCTCAATCAAACCGAGCCTACAACATTTTAATTTGTCGTGTTCGGTGTTCCCTTTCCACGTATTGTACACGTTTAAAACTGCGCTATAATTATCACAAATAAACAGTTCGTTGTATGATAATAAGATAATTTGTTTGAACCATGTCGATTTAATTTCCCTTGTAAAAGACAATTAAGGTCACACAGCAAGGTTTTTTTCGACGCACCTTCTTGTATCGAGTTAAATGTAATTTTGAAATAGAGTTTGCCCTATTTAGCGTAAGCCTTGTTTGCTTTCTACAAGTATAATTAATTCATATAAAACTTACTAAGAGAACACAAGGCGCAGAATTTCGGACAGACGGCCTTTGCTTCGTGAATAATTTTGCAAATGTTAAATTTGCTGTTCATCCATGCACAATCAACTTTCGCATCGTCTACACATGTTGTAGCTAAAATGATGAATATATTTTCAAAATATCTTTATTAAATGGCTAATAATTTTAGACAACGTTCGAAAAAAGTGGTTAAGCATATACACAGTATTCGGGTGTGCTGTAAAGAGTGAAAGAAACTGTCATGAAAGGAGAAGAGTAAATGCATTTTAGAAAAGAATAAGAAAAGTTTTATTAATAATAAATATTGCAGAAAATCATAATGATAAAAATTAAGTTTTCGGTATTGAGCATTTGGCAACTTAAAGATAAAGCAGCTGAAAATCATTATTAAATAAAGATGGCTCATTTGAATAAGTTTTCTAATTCCTACGATGTATTAAAGATTGTAAGATAGCTATTGATGTAAGTTTCTTCCTTTAATAACCTGTTCAGATATGATTGTATTTTAAATGATTCATGATTAGCACAATGATTGTCTTTAGTCATGTTTGAAGAATGTGTGTGAATGCCATTCAAACTGTTCATTTCCCTTTGTTACTACGATATAAGGTAAAAAGGTCCAGTGTTTCATGTACTCGTATGGTAATTTAGTATATCAGGTTGATGCTAAAACCAAGCAAACAACTAAACCATGTTAAGTATTACAACTTACGTTTTAGATGTTGACATAGATGAATATTGCAAACATCTGTACCACAACACTCAAAGCAATGTTCAACGTTCCTTTCGGACAAGTATCGATCCTTCAATAGATGCTGGGCATCAAACCGCGAGACTTTTTCGTTTGCCAACTTTGTCAGACCGCGACCAACAAGAGCGGATGAGACACTTGAAAACGCACCACATTGCTAATGGAATAACGAAACTTTCAACAGAGTTGTTGAATCCCGTAAAACGTCAGATTGAAGTAAATAACGACAAACCGGTAAAATTAAGTTTAAAGTTTTTGAATTCTTACTATTAAAATGATTGATTATACAAATAGAACATTCATCATTATAAAGTGATTTTCTTTTAAGTAATTGTAGGTCATAATTGAGGAGAATGAAACAATTGAATGTCGTATTAGCTTCAAATAACTTAAAAAAGAAGAACAGATATAGTTTGAACAAAAAAACTTGATAAATAACTTTGAAATCTTGTTTTAAATATAACAATGACAAAATTAATTAATCCTTTTAGACATAACAAACATATTCAATATTTTAATCATATGATCGAATGATGAAGAGACTTTGCCTGTATTTGTAAAAAAGTTTTTTTTGAAATTGAATTCTACTTAATTTATCCCCTGAGAACCCAATACTTATTAATAATTGTTTGACCACTGATACAATTTTATGAAATTATTTAACATTTAGTTTAATAGTTTAGCTATCTTTATCTGAATTGCAAGAATAAACACGACTGTGACATGATTACATACCTGGTTTTCAATGCATCCAAGTCGATATGAATTGTTTGAAAGGTCCAAGTAGCATGACTAAAATTATAATTTGATATGAAATGATTAAATAAAGAAAAAAGGGTGATTAACGCGAGCCACGGCAAAAAAGCAGAAAAAAGTAATAGGGTAAACCGGATTTTTAGTGATTTGAGTTTCAGTGCGTATTTTCTTAAAGAAAACACAATGTTAGAAACACTACATACCATTACAAATAAATCATCTCAGATTTTGAAAAGTATTGATTATTATCCCATTTCTTTAAATTGTCTCATTTAAAAGTTTGGTATAAGCCTGCAGGCCATATCGCTAATGTTATTGTTAATGTTATAATGTTATTAAGAATCGTTATTTAATATCTAATTGTGCACATATATGCGAGTCATGAAGTTTGGGAAACGTTTTTGAAAACCATTGGCTTTAATCGTATTGGTCTATTCATATTCTGGTAATGTTTAAAAACAACCTTATAAACATACATTTTAAGGCACTCTTTGCCCAGAAGATAAAATCTATTTAGTTAAGCCCGAATAGAAAAGAAAAGAAATTGCAACATTGTTAAGCTGATGGGTAAGTTGGGGTTATTTCACCAAGACAACTTTTACTTGTTTGTGATATGACAACCTGTTGGGGCAAGTGTGAGGTTGGTGCACCCTCAAACCTGGTTTAAACCATAGGTGGCAAAAGTGTTTTGTCACTGACCTTTCCAAAGCGGTAATCCCAATGGTTCTCTTTTTCGTGAATTGTGTGTGGCTTCTTACTTGAAATTGATATTCTTATAAACATTATGCTCTCTTTTCCTCTCTCGGCGTGGGAAGTAATATGCATTTTAATAACTGTCCACCAACAGGCTCAAGGCTCAATCAAACCGAGCCTGCAATATTTTCATATTTGTCGTGTTCGATGGCTTTCAAAGTTCCCTTTTCATCTATTTCTCTAGGCTAAGGCTGTGTTTTCTGAGTGTAGGGATTCATGATAGGCATCTTTCAATTTTTCACTAGTTAATGCGGCTGTCATTACTACCTGGCCACTTTGGCAGTGCGCAGTACCACTGCAGCTGTTCACATTCGGAGCGTTGGAGCAACTGTAACATTCCAGTAATTCTGCACAAAGAAAATATTATTCAGTTTAAACAAAATAAATGTTTATAGTGCAACACAACAGGGTAATGTTATATATTATAAATATTTAATCATTTTATGTTCACATAATCGCATTAAGTAAGTATACACTATCAAATGTTTAAATAAAAACTACATAAAACAACTATATCACATATCTGTGCAATAAAATTTTCAACTAAAACTGTAAATTTTAGCTTGTTTTTTTAAACAAGTCATTATTTTAGGTATAAAAATGAATAATAATTAAACAAATGTATGCAGCCTTTCTGTCATTCAAACTATAAATAAGTAAACGGCAGCAGAGAAAACAATTGAAAGATTGTTGAAACGATAAAATATTGACTGCACATCGGATACAGATGTTTAAGCAAGAGAACAATAATATTAATTTTAAAAAAACGATGGGATATATATTTAAAGTGCTAGTACGTCTTCAATAGAACGCAACTTTTTATGAAATAAATTACAAGCCCGTTACAAAAAAAGAAACATGCATGTTAGGGATGGCCATAACACAAATCTTCCATTTAACTTCATTTCAGACCTTTCACACGTGTTTTTTGTAGTGAAGAATAAGTTGAGAGGTTGTTTTACTACATTTGCCGTTTCTAATAGCCAACTACTGTACTATTTTAACATCTTATATTAAATGGCAAATCATTGGTCAATTGGAAAAACCGGAGATACGTTTTTGTTTGTTTGTTTGTTTGTTCTTTGAAATTTAAAAAATAAAAAAAGTATAAAGAAATTAAGAACGTCAACGCCATTCTTCTTTAAAATAAGAAATAAAACATTATCTTATTTGACCATTAAAGATTTTAAAAGATATGCATACCAACATTTCCGATAAGAATTGCCTCGAAACAAAGAATGACATCTGAAATCAAAACAAAATTATAATATTTCTTAGATTCGCTTTCTTCATCACAAGTAATATTGTTACTGCACGAACTCTACAAATTAAACAAGAAATATCTTTAAAAAAGATAAACGGCGTTGATGGAAAAGATTTATATATACATGTATATAAGAAAGAATGAAATACAGAGAGGCAAAGCAGACACAGTTTAGTTATTTTATTTTATTTGTTATAGCTGTCGAAGAACCCTCCCTGCCTTCTTAGTATGACTTAGAGATTAAGCGACCGAATCATGACAACTCATAAATTTATTGAAAGTGTCTTTCAAAAAAAATGTTGAAGCTGTTGCAACAATTTCATACAGTGATAACAAGTCGATTAAAAATACTGAAACAAAATATTCAGTTTCAATAAAATACCTCGTGTAGAGTGAGAATTCAAGATGATTAAATGTCCTTGAAATTTAATAAATATAAATAATAACAGCCTGTTACAAGAGCGAAATCTACCAACTTTTACGTATATTAACTTTAAAAAAAAGTGTCCGTCCTGAGTATTGAACCCGGGGCCTCCGCTTGAGAGGCGAGAGTGTTAGCCACTACACTACAATACACTTGTATTTCGTACTTGAAATTAACAATTAGTATCAAAGGAACTAGAAAGGAACCAGTAAGAATTAGGAATCTCTACACTTCTCTTTCGTTTTTACACTGTGTATTGTATGCAAGTGTTTACCTGACAACCAAGAATATTCCATATAATATTGTATTTAAGCCATCAATATTGACTTAACTGGTTACTTAAATCGTAAATATGTTTTTTCCTCCAATACAACACCCACTAACAACCAATCGAATTAATCTATTTGATTTTTCCGCCGCATAATAATAAAAATCCCACTAGATACCTCTCCACCCTGCTAGATGCCTCTCTGGTGTAAATAGCTACCAATCGAAATAGTTTATTTCATTTTCCCTCTGCATAATAAGAGAGTACGAGTATTTTTTACAACATTTCATTGGTCGAAAAACTAGGTCAAAAGTGAGCTTAGACAGCTAACGCCGAAAAAATAGAATCATTGTTTAGCCGAACCACGACTAAGAACCAATTATGTACTGGTTGCTTAAAATGCATAAAGCACCATATAAAGCAAAATTTATTGCAAAATTCCAGATCTGGCAAAACTGAACTATCTGTGCTCTAAACATTTAGTCTTAAAGCAATAAACAACATGTTTTTAAAGTTTTTGAAAACACTGGCATTTTTAAAACTCAGGTGACGCTTAAAAGAAACTTAAATCAAATAATGTCCAGGTGTTCTCCACATTGTACAGTGTGATTTTTCCACATTGTACAATTCCCTTTATCGTAATTTAATAAGAGAAAAACTCATGAGTCTCAGTGAAAAACAATTTGCAAGGAAAATAAAACCGTAATTGTTTTAATGCATATAGAGCATTTTACAGATGGAGTTTTTTACAGAAACTTTTGAAACAGGGGTATCTGTTCCACAAATTAAGAAAAACAAATTGCAAGTTACAAGTTTTATCTCCGATACTCTGATTTAGTTTTTAAAAAATCAGATGCAGTTACAAATAACAATTGAAACAAGGAATTTTTCAACCAGTGTTCTTTGGAGATTTAATCTACAAATTAAAACAATGACAGTCAATATTAATTTATCCCCTTAATTCATTATAGACCATCTGTAATTCAATTATGGAGCTTAATGTACCAACATCATTTTATTCTACGCCGCTCTGAATTCTTGGTGAATACATGTTACCCATCTACAGCTTATCGCTTTGCGTACCTCTTGTGTTTGCACGACGGATGAGTAAAGGAGTTTATGAATGTTTGTAAGGAACTTTTGTAAATAATGTAGAAGCGATAACTTTCTTTTTTTTATTGTTAATTAGGTTAAAGATGCTCTTGTCTAAGTATTGTCGTTAATTAGCTTCTTACGTTTTATATGTTTGTTTGATTTTTCGGATGCAACATTGTCGAGTTGATAGGTGGGTCGGAGTTATTTCATCAAGACAACTTCTGCTCGTTTGTTCATAAGAAAACCTTTAGGGACAATTGGTGCAACTCTTTACTATGGTTCAAACGTTCAATTTCAAATTTTTTTTGCAATTGACAGTTTCAATGCGGTAACACTCGGTTTCACGTTTTTGTTCATTGTTTGAGAAGTCATTTTTGAAATGAATAATTTTATTAACCCATGCTATCATGACCTCTCTACCTTTTTACACTGACCCCCACTATTAAGATCAAATGAAAACATCACAAACTGCCTTTATGTTGTTCACTTAGGGTTAATAATTCGATTAAAAAATCTCTTATTTATCCCTAATGACCTCACATCTCGAAACAGCCATAAATGATCTTTTCTCTTTTTTTCTGAACGTTATTGTCAAAATTTTTGAAATGTTTAAAATCATAAAACAAAGTGTTAGACATATAAGTCGTCACTTTATTGTGAACAAAACAATATGCAAAATGTGTATACTTAAAATAATAAAAGATCATTTTATTGAATACACCATAGGTTATCGCCGTTTTGAATTAGTTGATAATAAAAAAATGACACTTTATGTGGTTATTAAGCGATAACAGAGCACCGCGGCTTAAATGGTATACGTATAGCTTTATGTAATGAACTTTTTATCGATTGTAACTGAGTTAAAGATAACTTAAGGTAACTTAGTCATTTGTGTACTATGGCATCGTTATATTTCGCTATGGTTTAGATTTCGCTTATTTCGCGTTAGGGTATTCACAAGCGAATTCAAATCTCAAGAAAATTTACATCGTGTAATAATATTTTTTATAGAAAATTGCGCGAATTTCAGCCCCCGCGAATATATCATCTGCGCCTAATGCGCGAAAATAACCCGCAAAATGAAACGATATTACAGTATTAAACGCAAAGGGTCGGTAGGCGTTATTTAAATCCTTGTTTGACGGCAATTGTAAAATTTATATTTACAATTACTTCAACACTATTAACCAGTCTCAGGTAAAAGCACTGGAAGCACTTAACAGAGACAAAGTTACAAAGACAAAATAAAGTAGCTACTTTGTACTGGTTGCCTTAAATGCAACAAATCACCAAATAAAGCAAGATTTATCGCTAACTTCTTAACTATCCGTACACTTAAAATCTTATCTTACAGCTATAAAAACATGCTTATTTAATTTAGATATTGCGAAAACGATTTTGAAACCACAGGCGTATTTTGTTCTACTGAATATAAAACTCAGATGACGTTTTAAAGAAACTTAAATCATATAATGTTCAGGTGCTAGATAGATAGATAGTCTTTATTCCTCCAAGAGAAGAGCAGTACATAAATTAAACAAACAAAAATATACACAAATACAATGTCACACATAATATACAAAAGACGCGCAAACAAAAAACACAAAAACAAAAACAAAAAAAAACACACAAAAAAACCAGTTCAAACTTATAAATGGAAATGTATATAAAATACAAAAAGACAACATTATAATATATACAGACGAAATATAGAATTAACAAATACACCACTCGGTAAATTCAGTCACAAAGTATTAAGATCTGGGCTTACCCGAAACGAAATGGTAAGAGAGATCTTGTGGAGTGGACTTGATTATTTTCAATACTTTTTTTTTTTTCGGTATTACAGTACTAAGACCCCACAATTTGATCTGTGCTTACCCGAAACGAAATGGTAAGAGAGATTTCGTGGAATATACACGCACATATGCATCTAATAAAATGTGTTAATTACATTATAATAATATATATTATAATTTAGTATTTTTGCACTATTTCTATTTGATAAAATAAACTCTTACACATATAATGTAGGAAGCGAACTATTAATTTAAAACAGTTAACTCGTGTGAGATTATTAAGATCAAAACTTACAAGACCTGATATTAATTCAATAACCTGATTTCTTGGGGTCATCTCGCAAAACTTATCAAAATATTTATTACCAATATAGCTATGCATGTGTTTCCAAAGATTGTATCGGAGACTATCGTTGCTTACACAAAACAATACAAGATGCTCGGATATTGAAGCAGTACGTATTTTACACTTTGAGCAGTAAGAATCGAAATCTCTGGAAAATAATTTTGAAAGAATAATAACTACAGTTCGGCAAAATGGGAGATAATCTCTGTATAACTCGCAGAAGCGCCAAGCATTACACAGTATAATTTCGTTGTGGATACTGTAGAACTCACAAAGTTTGTTATCAAGTAATATGTTATTTGTAAACTCAAATGTAGCCTTGGTCGCAATGCTTTTCTTTACTATATTTTTCCAACATGGCAACTTTGGAAAAACCGCGTCCTGCAAATAACTTTTAAAGTGATTCATCAAATCATATTGGCCAAATATGCGATATATGTCAGATATGAAACCTCGAGATTTTCTTGGCTCTGACATAAAATCAGTGAGCCGGTGAACAAAAAGAACTTTAGCTGTTTTCATGTTATCAAGGTGGCATAACTGGCCGAAAAAATAAAAGTTTACGTTTATCTATTTCATATTTAATTGGATAAAGGCCTATGCAGCTTAACGCTATATCTGTTCTAGTTGATTGCGGCATAGACTGCATATATTTTATGCATTGCCTATGAATCTTTTCTAAAGAGAGCAGTTGAGTGTCCGTGATATTACACCACAATTCACAGCCAAAGAGAGCTTTTGATAGCACAATAGTTTTATACAAATGTCTTGAAGTTTTTGGATGTAAACCCGACTTATGAACCCCGCAGTCGGCTAGGCTAAAATATGTCTTTCTTATCTTTGAACAAGCTGTGGAAATTAACTCGTCTAAGTTTAAATTTTTGTCGCATAATACCCCTAAATGTACATATTTATCACTTTCTTCAATTTTTTCTGGACCAATATGCCACTCCCTTTGTTGTTGCGAGTATTGGTGTTTTGTTTCATTATAAACAACTACGTTAGTTTTATTGGCATTATAGAGATACCTTTCGTTTAGAGAGTTATTATAACACATATCAATTAAATTGCTTAAACCGTGTTTTGTCATCGAGATTAGAACCATGTCGTCTGCTGACGTCGGACAGCAGAGATTTATTTTGTACATGTTAAATCCGTATTTTGAATTCTGAAGTTTATTCATTAAATCATTTACGAAAATAAGATAAAGTCGGGGGCTCATAATTTGCCCCTGTCTGGTCCCCTGCAGGATTGGGAACCAGTCTGAAGTTTGTCCCATATTTTTTACACAGCTATAAACATTATCGAACATGTTAAGAATTATTTTGAAAATATTTCGATCTATTCCAGTTTTGAAGAGTTTAATCAACAGAACTGAATGCGAAACTCGGTCAAAACATTGGCGCACGTCAAGAAAACACGTGTATAATTTTGAGTTGTGCTCCTGAGCGAAATAAATGCTTTCGCGAACAAGAAATGAAGTCATAATGCAACTCATGTTTTTCTGAGAACCACCTTGAAGCTGATTAATGCTTAACATTGTGTTATTTGAGTCTATTATGTGCAAAATAACTTTCTCATATAACTTTAGAATAGAAGAGCATAGCGAGATCGCACGATAGCTATCGGGATCCTTTTTGTTTTTAGTACCTCCTTTAAAAACTGTGGTGATATACCCTCTTTTCAAGTCAGTTGGTATATAAGAGAAATCAGACATGGCTTGAAAAAAGTTAGTTAATACGGTAATTAGTAAGGGGCCTCCGTAAATGATATTTTCGTAATAAATTTGATCGGGGCCACACGCTTTGTTTTTATGACATGTTTTGAGTGCGTTGCGTACAAGAGTTTCGTCAATCAATATTCTAGGCGATGTACTTGATTCAAGTGCTCTCTTTATATTAGAAAGTTCTTGTTCGCAATTCTGTATATAATTTTCGTTAAAATTTTCATTAACTGTTGGTGAATAGAGCTCTTCAAAATAGCTTTTCCAGCCATCATTAATTTGAGATTCAGTATTATACGTTTTTCCATTGAAGTTCATTTCGAAAGTTGTGCTAAATTTTCGCGTTTTCCTACGCTTATTTATCAGTTTCCAAAATTCATTGCTGTCTACTTCGGCTGTAATGTCGATTTCGCGTTCCAGATTTTCAATATAATTTTGAAAAATGACTCTATGCAATTTTCTAAACTTGCTTTTAGCATTTTTATAATCAACATAACTTTTGATATGATTTCCCCGTGGTCGATTTTCTTTAATCCATTTATCAACATGATTTTTCCATTGTACACTTCGCTTTGTCGTAATTTATTAAGAGACAATCTAACGAGTCTGAATGAAAAACAGTTTATAAGGAGAATAAAACCGTAATTGCTTTAATGCATAAAGAACTTTTTACAGATGTTGCTTTTAAGAGAAAAATTATGGAACAGGTGTATCGCTACAACAAATTTAGGAAAACATTGTGCAAGTTACAAGTTTGATCTCCGATACTCTGACTTAGATTTAAAAAAAACAGCTGCAGTTACAAATAACAATTGAAACAATGAATTTTTAATAAGTATTCTTTGGAGTTTTGATCTACAAATTAAAAACCAGGCAATATTGGTTTATCACCGTAAAACGTCATAGACCATCTGTAATTCAATTATGAAGCTAAATGTACCAACATCATATTTTACGCCGCTCTGAATTCTTGATAAGTACATGTTACCCATCTACAGCTTATCGCTTTGCGTACCTCTTGTGTTTGCACGACGGTTGAGTTAAGGAGTTTATGAATGTTTGTAGGGAACTTTTGTAAATAATGTTGAAGCGATAACTTTCTTTTTGACGTCGTGTTATTGGTATTTAATCACTATGCCTTTGTCTGTATGGTCGTTAATTAGCTTCTTGCGTTTTATATGTTTGTTTGATTTTTCGGATGCAACATTGTCAAGTTGATAGGTCGATTGACGTTATTTCACCAAGACAACTTGTACGTTTGTTCATAAGAAAACCTTTAGGGACAAGTGTTGGTGCACCTCAAACTCTGGTTAAGGTAAGAGGGGCCTAAATAGACAATCCTGTCTGAAACGGCGATGTTTGGCGACGTCGAGTTCGGAAATGTTTTCGGCAGTAGCCGAAAAGTTCTCCGGCACTAATCGGAATTGATTGTTGCAAACATTTTTAATCGTTTTTTTACATTACACTAAATATTGTTATAGATTTCTTCAAAGAAGAAATTTTTTTTAAAAAGTAACATATAATGTTTTAAATAAAAAAATATATGCCAAAGGTTTGTTATCCCAAAGCGTGACGTCATTTTCCCTGTAATACCAAAATGGCGGACAGAGCTAGCAATGGTAGATTTGTGAAAAGAAAAACATCAAAACCAACCATTAAACGTAAACAAAATGAACATAATTACTCTTCTTTATCAATTTCCAACAATTTTGTTATAAACACCGACACTTCCAAAAACTGCAAGCCGTACATCGTGGAAAGATGGACGAAGAATAATTGACCTTGGATTTCTAATGAATCAGTTGGAGTAAAACTGCATTAAAACATTTAAAACTACATATTTAAAGTTATATAGTCAACAGATACACATTCAGAAGTCAGTATAAACTATCGGATCTATACAAGATTTGTAAAGCAAAAAGGTATTGTGCGAAATTGTGATGGAAAATATTTTCACCTTTTTTGTTGTTAATTTTTTTTTCAAAAAAACATGGAATATGACAATTTAAAAGCTTATATTTAAAAAACTACATGGTGAAAGTCTGTAATAATTTGCAACATGATTGGTATATGTATGTTGCATTTTATAAATGTACTGGTATTGTGAAATTTTTAGAGACTCTGAAAGTTTGTGTATTTTTTTGTGTCAAGGAAATTTTCCGATGGGGTATTGATGTCTATATAGATGATAAATGGTTTATTTTTAATGTTTAGGCTTATGCCTAACAAGTAATACCATTATGCTAAAATATATTATAGTTTTGAATCCCAAAATAAGATTTTTTAGCAATTACCACTTGTCAAAAATGGACCTGGGACGAGGCGAGGGGCCACCCTATTCATATGCGATTTTTTTCCAAAATGGGGTGGTGGAATTGTTTCATATTTCATTTTTACATTTGATATATGATGTTAATCACTATGGACATGCTTATTAAAGAATTAATAATAACATTTTTAGGCCCCTCTTACCTTAAAACATTCAGTTTCAGAATGTTTTTAAATTGACCGTTTCAATGCGGTAACACTCTTTTTTTTGTTCATTGTTCGAGAAGTCCTTTTTTTTAGGGAAATGTACAGCCTTCTCAATTTATACTGTATAATTATACATGCTTTTCATGTGCTGCTGTACATATAACAATACTTCTAGCTGTCAAAGCAAGGGATGTTATTATGAGGCCTTCTGGTTGTTCAAACTCATGCGTGTATAAATATAGTAAAATTATATTTTTACCATCAATGTTTACATATTGCCAACTAACCAAAACGCCCTTTTCTTTTGCTGTTTAAATTGCCATGCACATGCTTTAAAAGGTCGCCATGTCTGGTTATTTAATAAGTTACTGATTGTCCTGATCATTATACTATTACGGATTTAGCAGTCGGGCCTCAATTTAACACTTCAGTAAATTAAATAACAGCTGTTTTACAGTTACTCGTCTTGCATTACTCATGCATAATCTCTAGCAAAACATTGACCGTCAACGAAAATTACCGATGTCTTTAAATGAATAATTTTATCTACCCATGCTATCATAACCTCTCAACGTTTTAACACATACCCCCTCTATTAAGAGCAACATCGAGCGTAAATGGTCACACACTGTCTTTATCTTGTTCATTTAGAGTTAATAATTCGATTTAAAATAATCTCTTATTTATACCTAATGACCTAACATCTCGAAACAGCCATAAATATTCTTTTTTTCTGCACGTACATGTAGTTGTCTTTCTGAAAATATTAAAATCATAAAAGTAAGTGTAAGACTTATTCGTCGTCACTTAACTTTAAACAAAACAATATGCAAAAATGTTTATACTTACAATAATAAAAATTGATTTTGTTAAAAACATCATAAGTCATCGCAGAAGACAAAATTTTCAAGTAAGTTGTAAGACTTGACACGTTTCAAACATAAACGATAACAGTGACACGGCTTAAATGGTAATTGTACAGCCTTATGTCATGAATTGTTCATTGACTGAAACTAAGTTGAAGATAACGTAACTGGAGCATTGAAGAATTAAATCACTAAGGTTCGGTAGGCGTCATTACTTCTTGTTTAATTGCAATTGTAAAATTTATAATTACAATTTCTATTTCATAAAAAATACTCATGGCAGTCACGTGGGAGTAAGTCCCTTCCACTTGATGCCGGTCTAACTTTTTGGTCATCCATCTGAAGAAAAGTCGTTTTATTCTTCCAACCAACCAGTTTTTCAAAGACCACACAAACGGTTCATATTGACAAAGGAATTAACTTTACACGATCCAAATAATGTTAATACCTAGATGAGCACGTATTGATATCGATTCAAATCTTATATTTACACAACTTTAATCAGTATATTTGTTATAATGAACTTGTCTACGTAATAACTTCAAATGGTCACAAAATATGCATGACACGAGTGAGAGATGTGTTTGTTGTTTATATGTTGTGAAGGCATTATTTTTATTTTACGTTTCCAGTTCAACGGTTATCAAACTTGGTAAATTGTAAATAACATTTAAATGATCTGAAAAATTATTCCAGATCAACAATATTTGATTGTTACCATTATTTTACCTACAAATGAGCACAGGTTTTGTGTTATGAGTATGATATTTTTCGTTTTCGACCTAACATCATTAAAACTCCTGTTAGAGCGCCGAATCTCTTATTTATACTAAATTTCGCCTTAATAAGAGACATGACTTTCAATAATTATTCTTACTTTCCGACAGTTTCCGGCAATTGTGTCCATTTATATCGCATGTGGCTTGAGAGCATAGATAGTGTCATTTAAATATCTTAGTGAATACTCGTAGAAGGTCATAACTCAAGAGTTGTCTGGCCGGTTTGAAAAGTAACAGAGTACTCGATCTATCGTGCGAGTATCGAATACATAAAATATTGCTTAAGTACTTGGATAAAAAATGTTAAAAGAAAATGTTGTTATATAATAAATTATATGATGTTTTAAGAATTAGTAATGTGTCTATTAGGCACAAAACGCGATACATTTGATCTCAACAGTGACGCAATTACACTTTGAAATTGTATGGTCATTGGTGTGAGAATTAGGGTCCCTGTTTGCACATGTCACTGATGTCGAATACAGGCAATAAGCAATGTTCTGATAGTAAAACATCAGCAGCACAGAATTATCTTGACGATACTTGGAAGTGCCGGTGTAACGTTGCAAACTACCCCCATAGAATAATGCCCCCGTCATTATTTTATATAGAATAGGAATTCCCCGGTCATAAAATTATGACCGGGGGCCATAATATTATGACCCCGCCACACGTTGAAAAATGACCCTCACATAGAAATGTGACCCCAAATAGAATAACGACCCCTCCCCCAGGACAATCCCTAAGTACATTGTTACGTTTGGTATTTTGTATATACAGTTTGACGCAATCTTTACAAAACTTGGGTCACATGAATTTTTCTTGATGATATCTAAATCAGGTTAAAAACGTGTTCAGGTCGAGTCTATATAGTCTAATACTAATGAGGCCAACAACTACCAAACAACAAGTTTATAGAATGATTTCTTAGGTTAACACCGTTTATACTACGTAAGCAATCCATTTTGAAATCGGGAAATAATCGTGATCATTTCCACTAAGTCAGTATTTCACAGAAAATGGGTTATTTTGCCTTAGAAAAGATAACCACGAAATCGTTATTCTTTCACAGTTTCTCCTCGTCCTAACTGAAGTTATTTAACACAACAATCATGACTCTCGGTTACATTGTACTGCCGCTTAAAAATATTTATCCAGTTATCAAATTAATAGCATTACCGTAATACAGGGTGATTCATAATTTTTCATTAATTTGTGATAGCGATAACCTTGTTTTAAAAGTATTTCTGTAATGCAAAATTACGTTCATTGAAATCATTAACATCGTTGCAAGCTCTTGAAAAGCGAACAAGCTGTGAGATATAAACCCCATAAGATATTGCACGGGGAACATCGCCGTCTAAAAACGGAAAATTTACTATATTAAAATTAAAATCATTTACTATATTAAAATTAAAATATCTTTTATCATAAATTTTAGTAGTGACATAACCATTTTCAATGGACAGATTTAGATCGAGAAAGTTTGCTTGCTTTCATGACTTCCATTTTGGTTTATTATGACGTGAAATCTTTTCTTAAAATTGTCTATGGCCGATTAGATTCTTCTTTGGGGACATTTAAAAGATGAGGTTTACACACCTAAACCAACATCAGTGCAAGCGCTAAAAAATCATCAAATCCACGAGCAATGAGAAAGACAAATCTGCAGACTTGCGCATCGGCCATAGACATTTAGAGACTTGACGTCATAATCACTCAAAATGGACGCCACATTGAACATGTGTTATAAATATTATTTTGGATACATTTTGGACAGCATTCCTTATTGAAGTTTGGCATGTTGTATATTAAACATAACTTTAAAACCCATACTTTATTACTATGTGAAAATTGAATGCATATGTTTGATTATATTAACGCTATAAAATTTCAAAAGTGTATCAGACAGTTATAACGAAGGGATCATAATATTATGACCGGGAGGTAAATGTTTTAATAATAAAATCGGGGGGGGGGGGCATTCTTTTATAAGGGAGTCATTGTTTTAAAGAAAAGGGTCATTATTTTATATAAAATAATGGCCGGGGGTAATTATTCTATGGGGGTTAGTTAAAACGTTACATCGGCAAGGCATCACATGTAATCTTTTGCTCGAGAATAGGTATGGTTAAATTGTAATAGAGATGTCTGTATTCAACAGCACTCGGTTGTCATAATATTGCCAATAGTGCTTCTTCTGACAGAAATATGTATCATACACACTTATTTAAATAATAAGATGTGTGATGGAGGACATACGATAGATGCTATAGATCTAAATAAAGAGATCTAAACAAGTATTATTATTATTATTATTATTATTATTATTATTATTATTATTATTATGATCATCATCATCATCATCATCATTGTGCGAAAGCATCAACGTAAACGCGTCTTTGAATATTTGCTAGCCAAGACGTCTTTGGTTGTGAAGCTCGGGCAGGGAGCTTCATTTCTAATTCCCCATTCAGTTTCCTCCAACATGTTGTACCAACTAAATTCAGAGCACAAGAGAGAAAGTTAGTGTGCCCACTTCTTGCGTCCTTGACGGAAATAGAATACTGTTGACTGTTTCTTGGTTTAAACCGCACCTAAACGCAACGCGTAAATTTGAGACATCAAAAAAAGTGAAACTGTCGCGACAAGTGCAATGTTCAGGGATGACAACCACTAAATAAATGCGATTTAATATTTTAAAGAAATTTTTAGGCTTGGTGACGTGGTCGGCAGCTTCGAATAAATCTCTTTACATAACAACTCATTATTACAAAGTTTCAAATCGCATCGGGTGTTAAACTATGTACAGTTATTTTTCTATATTTTTAATTTCTGTTATAATGTTAATTTCTTATAAAAGAAGAATTTTTCAAGATGTTGTCGCTTGAAATCTATGGCTATAAAGAAAACACTCCTTTATCTGAACTGAAGATAATTAAAATTTTATTTTTTTAATAAGATGCAATTTTGTCTTTGCAAAACTGTTTCTTCTTAATGTGGCAGTTCCTGGGTATGCAAATTTCATTTTTTTCATCTTTATCCCAACATTATAGGGTCTGCATACTCAGTGATGAACCCATCTGCAGTTAATCGCTTTGCTTACCTATCTGTTTGCACGACCGTGTCGGAGTTTAGGAGTGTGAGAGTTTCAATAGAAATCAATAGAAATCTGTTTAAAGAACGTACAAGCTAGTCCTGTTTCTTTTACATCTCCCATAGTGAAATTTGAATCCGTGTGCCATGAACTCAGAAAGTTCATTGCAGACGTCCCGAAAGTTGCCAGACCGAAGGACCTGTCTGGTAAAATTTGGGCTTGTCTGACGGGATTTCTTATGTTATCAGTCCGAATGTCAGACAAAAATTTGAAAAATTTTAACATATTGCGGTCTGTCAGATTTTTATTTCGGTCAGACAGATTTTCACATCTTGTCTGACCAAATGTCTGACAACTTTTTCAACTTTCGGGAAATCTGTCATTGAGTACCCGCCTTTTTTGCTTGACACTGCCATTTTCTTCTTATGTTTTATATTCTAATGTGCTTTTTCAAGCAACATTGTCGAGCTGATGGGTGGCTTGGAGATGACTTGCACTTGTTTTTTTCATATGAGAACCTGTTGGGGTAAGTGTGAGGCTCGTGCACCACAGAATCTGGTTAAAACTCGAGTGGCAAATTGTTTAGCCACTAACCATTCCTGCTCTCTTCATTTCTTCTTATTTTGGCCAGGCTGTTTTTCTTAGTTTCTTGATCCTGCATGTTCTCTTTTCTGCAGAGAAACAGTTAAGTACTCTACTGAGAATGTTTAATTTTTGGGCTATTTGTGTATTTATTTATGCCGATTTAAATTTAGCTTCAACACAAATTGAACATATGTGTTTTCGACTTTCATACGTTTAATAAATACCGTTTCAATTTCATATATATTACATCAGATTAAAGTGTTTTTATTCCTTGGTTTTTTCAAGTGTCTTGTCAAGCAGTCGATATCACTTATAATGTTTTGTATGATTTGAAAAACGTTCTTGATTATATAAGCACAACCTTCACTCTAATCATGCGTGAATATATGAGCCGCGTCATGCGAATTGACTTTAGAAATACGGCGTTTAATATGACGTCATAATTTTTTAAATGCTGTCAACAAATCGAGCAGAAGACATTACTTTTTATCAATTTTTGTGGATTTGTTTTATGAGTTGAGTTTAAATTTTTAACAACATAGGACACTTAATATTCACACCAAAATTTGAAAAGTATGTGTGATTCTTTCCAATAAAACGGGTAAACAGTTTCAAAAAGACACAAAAGACACGTGTCCCGTCACGTGGCTCATATATCCTATTCTATATTTATAAACATGCAAGCTTCACACTGCATCCCGGTCTTCCAGACCGTCCTCGCCAAATAAGTCTTTGATGCCTGATCGATGAGCGATTCCAGGATATCTGTAGTTCATAAAGGTCAAGCCAGGACCCATCCAGCGGTTTATACTAAATGGCTGCATCAAAAGCTCGCCTGAAATAAAACACAAAGGACTCCATCTAATATTTGTACATTAAAAACTTAATGAATAGTCTAATAACACAAATCATAAAAAAAAACATTTCCCTCACTGGGGAGCGAACCCGTACGGTGACAGCGCCTAGCTATGCAGTGCCAATTACTCTACCTATGTAGCTAACCGGGACAACCCAAGAAAGGTTGATCGGATAATCCAGATAAACGTAATCAACATTGCATGACGCCGGAAACGGATTATTTACTGATAAAAGTACTGATTATATGTACCGAGAGATTTTTTGGGTAGTCACACTGCACAAATATCACTAAAGTACTGAAAATTTCATATGATATTGCCTCTACTGGGAAGCGAACCTCTACGGCATAATTTGTATATCCATGCATGGAAACGGATTAGACTCTTCAAATTTGAAATTTATAAAATACATCATTTTCTCTATTTTCACCTATAATATATGTACTTTTATTTAATAATCATCATAATCTCAACATACAGTCGGAAACCTATGACTTAGTCGGAAACTTAGGTCAACTACATGTTATTGTCAGTAGCGGATATGTTCTCCGCTTGCGCAAACCACTTAGCTGATAGTGAGTTAATGTTGCAGAATGATTTGAAAATTTCATCCGTAAAAAGTTCCTTAAAATATTACTTTTTTTAGAAGATGAAATTTAGAAAACAGAATATGTAAATCAAACGCTAAAATTAACAACTATAATCAAGCAATATTACACAGAGGACTAAACGCTGTTATTAGGAAATTGGTTTGAAATCAGTTGTTTTCCATTAAGAACAAAATTAAACACAGAACGTTCCTTTCATCTCGTATATTATAACTGTATATTAAAACCATCTTTATTTCAATAATTAACTTGTTTTCTCATGTAAAAAATATTGCAACTATAAAATAAGCCAGACAGTCCTTGACCTATTTTTAATAAGAAAAAAAATAAAACTGCATTCATTGTAGGGTAATTGAGACAATGTTCTCCATTAGTGCGACAGTCAGGCATATTTATTGCGAGGTAAGAACGTATTGTGTTACTAAAAGCTAGTTAAATGTATATAATCCTCATAGCCATAAAAATGCAGCGACAGCCCCTAGCCAACCATGCAGGAGACAGACACAGTACCCTCATCAGAATTCCCCCAAAAGGATAGTTCAAGTATACCTATATATTGCTACCCACAATAATTGACAATCTGCATGGTTTGAAATTAAATATTTCTAGTTACCAGGTCCTTTGTAATAGCGGAAGGGCTTCGCCAGCACCGCCGTCATCAACAAAGTCACCAGACTCATATGTAAAAGGTTCATGGTGATAAAGTAAGATCGTATTCAAATGATTTTCTGTTTGCTGAAAAGAAAACAAATTTATATAAAAAATAATACAATGTAACCATTTTACGGAAACAAAACACAATGCAAAAATCGTTTTAAATAATGATACAGGAGTCTTGTAGTTGAAAATTGCATCGTCGCATGCAAGATCTGCAGAAAGGGTGTTTGTTCTAGGCTCTCTAAGGCTAGTTTCTTGATAGTTTCCAACTTTCCGGACAAAATGCCCAGGAAAACTAAATATTGATGTCCAATATTGGAATCCCGATTGAAACCCCTCTAAATTTGCCCCTGACTGTAATTGGTAATTCTATGACCTTAATAATTTTGAAAAATACCTTTAGCTTTTAGCAATGTTTAGTATTGTAAGAGCAAACACTGATTATCGAACCTGTACGGCGACAGTGCAAATGCACGCTACCATATAGGAAGGATAATGGTTTTCTTTCTTTGTGCATTGTGGCTGTCGTAAAAAGTGTCCCCGTACACATAGTTGGTACTGGTGTCCGTTGTCATACAGTGATAATTACGTTTATTGCGTTTATCCAATCAGCCTTTTTAGGTGATTGTTCCGGTAAGCTCAATAGATAGCGTAATAGGCCTTACATGACTAGGTGCTGTCGCCGTACGGGTTCGCTCCCCAGTAGGGGCAATTTCATTAAATTAACAGTATAAATTTAACTTAAACAAAATTAAATATCTAGTAATTTTAATTGGATAATTCTATAGTTTGTTACACTTGAGACACTTTTGTATGTATAATTTAAAATAAATTTGAATCATAAGGACGCGGGCCACGAACGTCTGTCGTTAATTATCTTTTACATTAATTCAATAAAAGATGAGAGTAAATTATCAATTTGAACAATATTCAAGCAGTTAACACACCATTTATAAGTGCATCTTTTTAATTGAATTGAACTTATATCAGATTTTTAATACGACTTGAACATTTCTGACACCACTTCGATAACATCATCTTTTCGCCCTTTATATAACGCGTTAAACCACCAGCAGCGAAAATTACAACAAAAAGGGCAGCAATAACATCATTAAATTGTATCTTATTTTCTTAATATGTTTGTTATGCTAATGATGCAAAAATAACTAAAACAGTATAAACACGACCATTTAAACAAGAATGCAAACAACACATTCAATGATGCACTCAGCAAAAAAAGAAACATGACACTTAAAAACTTTACATGATTATGAAATAGATGAACAGGAAACTTTGAAAACCAACGTACACGACAAATATGAAAATATTGCAGGCTCGGTCTGATTTAGCCTGTTAATGGGCAGTAATGAAAATGCATATTTCTGCCCACGAACCTAGCCACGGCGTGAACGCAACTCGATATTAACAACAGTAAACAGTACAATTTTGATCCATCTTATACACTGATCTGCATAGGGTGGTGAACATTGAACCTTCAATGCGTTGTTTTAGATTAACACCATTCCATGATCAGCGGCGTATGGTCCCCATATAAAATTGGACATACATCATCATTTGACTTTGGAATAACAATAAATTTTATAGTACGAATATGAGTAAAAAGACTTTTGAGAATTGCTTTAATGTTTAATATCTATAAGATAGACACTTTTTTATTATTATTATTTAAATTTTTATTTCTCAACCATGTTAAGTATGTTTAGCACTTTCAATGGATATCGATAGGTCTTTATCTGATTCACAATATTTTGAAAAATTCAAACAGCTTTGAGAATCAATATTTATTAAGTGTGCAATTTGAACTTTTGATTTCTGTAACCAAAGGAAGTCTCTCCCGTGTTGACTGATATCCTTGTTGACATTCCCTTGAAACAAAATAACACAAAGCACGAGGTACACCATGCACAAAGTGCCCACGTAAAGTTCGTAAAACAAGTGAAAATGCATATCAGATATGGACACATAAAAAAACAGCACAGAGATAATAAGAACTTGTGTTATTATGTAATTTCAAAATGACATCACAATCAATTAACGAAAACGAAATGAGAAACTATCGTAATCGTCACTAATTGTTGCCATATGTGCAAAAGTGAAAAACTAGCTATATTGCTTTAATAGATTTGAAATAATTTGTACTTGTTATTACTGCAATTGCAGCAGCATGTAAAAGTGTTTGAATGGTGTAAGTAGAGGAGTATTAAAAAGCTACACTTACATCACTTTTGTATGTATAATTTAAAATAAATATGAATCATAAGGACGCGGACTACGAAGGTGTGTCGTCAATTATCTTTAACATGAATTCAATAAAAGATGAAAGTAATTTATAAATTTGAACAATATTCAGGCAGTAAAAGTGAAACCATGTTGGGGCAAGTGTGAGGTTGGTGCACACTAGAACCTGGTTTAAACTCCCAGTGGCAATTTGTTTTGCCACTGACCGTTCCAATGCGGTATCCCCAAAGGTTCTCTTTTTCGTTTGTTGTTTGTGGCGTCCTTTTCTTAAACATACTTATAACAAACATGCTCTCTCTCTTTCCTCTCTTCTTTTTCGCTGCGTGGGGAGGCTGTGTTTTCTGAGTGTGGCGATTCCTGATATGCATATATTACTTTTTTTAAATATCAGACATAGCTGCACGAAAACAGACAGTCTCCTCACACACTGTATAAGAAAAGATTTAGAAGACTTAAAGTTTACAGCATGCCCTTGTCCCAAGATAATCAAACCTATAATGGAGAACAGTCACAGATCTGAGCAATCTCATAGGTTGAATTTAAGAACAGACTCAGAACTGATCAACAGGAAGCTTGATATTTGAGACAGGTTTCTATTCTATGGTTTTATAACCATGGAACAAATGAGCTACAGATTTGAGACTAGTCTTCAATCTCAGTTTTATGATCTTGTGCCCTGCTACTTTTATGCAACTAAGGAGGTGAGCTAAGCGATAAATTGTAAGGTGACTATACTCCAAGTATGCAAAGTTGTAAAATATCCTATAAGACGATTTTGTGTTTATTTTTTTCGATGATTTCACAGCTAGAGAATAGATTTTTGATACCGGTATGGCTCATTACTTTCAGCGTGTAAATCAAATCTCCGAAATCCGAATATCGTGCCACGCCACAGAAGTGTTTAAAAACCGCAATGGTATTGACGACTAAAGCTAAATATCGGTGATAAAACTTAGTGTTTCTTTATTTGTGGTACCATTCCATTCTGTAAAAAAACTTTAGCTGTTATGCATAGATTGCTTTAAAGAAATATTTATTATTGCTCAAAAATCTATAAAAGCAAACATGATTTGAAATAAGAATCGTAACAGAGGTCGTACAAAAACTTGAATAATTTTAATGTTACAATCAAAACTCTTAATAAATCAATAAAAAGATTTATATACTGATAAAGAAAATCGCCTTCCTATGGTATCCGCCTAATTAAGCCAAGTTCATTAGCGAACATTTTATGGACACGCATTGTCTATAATTAATCTATCATCGAGATAACAAGAACTGTTGTTAAAGGATGTGATCATCTTGATGTTCGAAAACAAGAGTTTGCTTTTAGCCTCTTATAAACAGGATTAATAGAACCTATAGGATAGCTGTTATTTGTCAATTTATCAGCATCTATGGTGCACACTACGTAGCTATAAGATTGCTAATATTGGTTTATGAGTAGGTCTGTATAAGATTGCATTTTATTTATGCTTTTCAGTGAATTATAGAATTTCCCGGGGAAATAAAAGTGGTATTGCACTGTTTTCAAACAGTGGAATATCAGTTTTATTTTCACTGATTTTTTCACGTTGGTACCCAAACGCACATAACATACCAAACGAAAACTTTAAAACAACGGGCTCAAATTTGTATATTTGACGTCTTGACGTCACGTCATAAACAGGCGGTTTTGGCGCCATTTCTTGCAACTTTTCTGTCAAATTTACGCCAATTTTGCACTAAAAGCATAAAATAAAAAGAAAATTTGTTTTTACCAGTGAAAGATAGAAATATATTTCAGTCGTGAACTCCGGAATAACGTATTTTCACTCGTGGCTTCGCCACTCGTGAAAATACGAATTCCGGAGCTCACTCGGTGAAATATATTTCTATCTTACATTGGTAAAAACAAATATCCTCTATTACTTGTTTATGAATAGATTAGCAAGGGTTGGACAATAAGTACATACAAGTTTTAGCTTTCCAAAAGCTAGTCGGTCATTAGCATGACATCTTTACAAAACGATGGCTCTGAAGTTTAAACATTAGGCAACACTTTAAAGCGTTTAAATTTAATTAGATTTTTCATTAGTTTTCCTTTATGTAATTCATCTTTTGAAGGAGCTGTATTCAAGCTGGTGATAAATCTAACCATGTTGCAAACAAATTACAAAGAACAAACAATTAATAAGTCTGTTTTATGTTAAATAAGTTTGTTAAACACTTTTTTGTGTCAAAAAGTGTAAGTAATTAACGATAATCAAGCTGTAAACATATTATCAAAGCTACAGACTGAGTATATGTTTAACAATAAAGTTTTGTCACTGGTCCTCGGTGGGGTAGAAAAAAACCAGTTTTACAGGGAATCGCTGATATGATATTACTGTTGCGTTTGCGTTGAACAAAACTTTTCGAAAATTTATTACATAATTTGAAATATAACGAAAGGCAAACGTAGTGGAACTATTTGTTGCTAATGTTTTACGAAGGGTGTCAAACGGTTACTGTTTTTCGCTAACATGCGTTGGGTCGCGCAAACAATCTTTGTTCTTTCACTTATCGAATGGGAACGCAAACATGCGAACCGAAGCGCAGTTTTGCCCACGCTTCCGATGCCGCCCGTTGATTTACGAAAGAATATTTCCGCATCCGGCCGTTACCAGACGCTAAACAAGACTGGAGAAAACCAAGTGGGTCAAATTTCTTTTTTTTTCTTCAAAGAAATTTCGTAAATATAATATCTTGTAGAAGTATAATTACAGTACGTATATATATTACGTTTTATTATGTATATAATTGTAGTTTCTCATATCCTTTTTATGAGTTGTCGGATAGGCGGCGGCTGATGTATGTCTACACTTTTTACAGCACCATTAGATCAGTTTTTTCCGTGGCATTGCTCATTATATTATTATTGCAAAGTTCTGATGTTTATTTACAGTCGGCTTCAAAAGCTTAAATAAGAGTGTGTTTTTTTCATTTATTATTAATTGACTTTTCATTTATATTTTGAAATTTACATTTTGGTACATTCCATTATTTGGATTAGACTTTGAGTTACATTTGTTTTGTCATGTCATGCAGTTGATGTCATGCAGTGATGTTACGTATATCAGGGCTATCCGATCAACCTTTTTGGTGGTTGTCTCGGTTAGCTCAATTGGTTGCATCGCAGGAATTGCATGGCTAGGCGCTGTCGCCGTGACGGTGCGGGTTCGCTCCCAGCTAGAGGCACTATCATTCATAACTTTCCATTTCTTTGCTTGCTCTGCTGTAGCCCCTGATAATGAAACTCATGGTATCCTCCTTGCTGCAATCTCCCAAGTCGGCACATCTTCCTAATTGTCAACCAGTGCATTCGGCCTAATGGAATACATAATCGTTATCAGAATACAGGATGTCTTGACAATCAGCTTCACTGTAAATGAACTGTGGGTCACCTTTAAAATGAGTATCATAAATGACCGAAAACAAGTTTTACTATGCGTAGAATTTTAATGTGAAAATGGTTCTTTTATAAACGAAATTAAAGTCAGACTGCGATAGGTCGAACTCAGTTGTTCGAATTAATGCTTATCGAACAACTTTTTTATGTACCGAGACATAAAGATTTAATGCTCTGTAAGTAAATATTCTTGTTGCAGGGACTATTTTGATTGAAGTTTTTATTACCGGAAAAGAAACTTGAACATCTGGAAATTTAAACAAATCACAGTGCTTGCAACTTCGAGTCAAAGTAGAAGAAGAATATAATATAGCAGTGCTGGCAGGCTTTTTGATGGTTATGTGTTTGCCATCAATGGCAGCAACACAACTCATTAGATCCACTTCTTGTGAAACCTTCAACCATTTGTTTCCATTCTTCAGGTGTAAAGGGAGCTGTCATGTCTCATCAACATGTTCCCGACATATAACATTGCGTGACAGAATCCCTCTGACTACTACAGAGAGGGTTTTCTCAGGAAAAAACATTCATGTATAAAGTGTGTGAAGTTTTCAACACCCTCGAATATTTCATTAAAAATTTCGTTTGGCATGCACAGGAATTTCTTTAAGCCTCTAGAATCATCTCTTTTGAGTTCATTTATGAGGTAATCATAGAATGCTTCCAATCTGGGGCTGTATCTCGGAATGCAGCAGTAGTCTTCTCCAGATGGGACGTGCTCTGGCTCCACTTCTACCATTTCTACGCGGCCTCATGTTTAAATGTTTTGGGGAGACTTATTGGTGAGCCACAGAAGCTATATAATTTAACCTTAAGTGTTTTATATCTTCCATTCTGAGGAAAGAATAACTCTAAATATTGGTTTTTTCTTCATCCTAATACGTATGATATTAAACTGTTCAGATACTAAAAACTACTCAAGAAATTAAAATGCGTTATGATTCGTATGTCTTATTTACACTTAGTAATGAGTCGTACGCAAGCGTATGCCGTTCGTTTCCAGAACGTCAACCAATCGCTACAATTCGCTTTCATTCGCCATGAAATTTCGGATTCAGTTAGCTACAATACGTTATTATTCGCTACATTAGGCAAACTGTCACAAAGATTCTTCATGGGATCGCTCTAGATCGCTTGCTATGCAAATTAGCTGATCAGGCCCTGAAAATTTGCGACCTCTAACGCAAGTTGACGAAAGCTATTCGAATGCGTTGCGATTTTTTAACGTATTGAAACGAATGTATACGAATCACAGACGAAACTTTTATTCGCCACAATTTTTTGAACATGTTAAAAATTTTCCGACGAACTAGACTAATCTCAACGACTGGTAACGCTCATAAACGCATTTATACGAACACCACCAACGATGTACAACGTACATATACTTATGGGAACGAAAATTGCTCAAGTCCCATTCGCCAGTATACGCAAGTTGACGTCGGGGAGCTTTCGCCTATGTGTGAGGAGGCCTTTACTTAGAAAACGCTAACCATGCAATTTCGATCATGCTACCCTGTTAGCTTACCGGGACAAATTTGAAAAACCTTCCCATTTAAACGTCATTATCATTACATGACATCGGTAACCGATTATTTCTGATAACAGTACTGACTATATGTACGGGGAGACATTCTACGGCCGCCACACTGCGCAAAAAAGCGCTACTGTGTATTTCAGACATTGCCAATAATAGGATTCGAAAATGTACCTTACAACAAATGCGCCTAGCCGTGTGAAATGTTTCAATGCACGCAATATCTCACCTATCATATCCTACCCAAAATTCAATGACTTCGAATAATACGACTCTCATGAAAAGTAATGGGTATTGGAATAAGGGCGAAAACGCTTATTAAACATTCCCCTACCGGAGTGTTGTAAACAATTACTGAAACCATTTTTACACACAATCTTTTTCAGAGAAGTTTCTAAAAAACAGTTTTTTCACATTTTAGCGGGAAAACTATATTAGCCGACAAATCGATTCTCCCAACCGTGCATCATTTAATGCCAGAAGAAGAAATCCACGTCTAGAAGAGTATTTTAGAGACATTACTGGCTATGTCTGTCTGCCATGTACTACGCAAACAGGTGGTATAATGCAGACTCATATTAAATAATGTTTAAACTAGAAGTTTGAAAATAACATCTAATTATCATGATTATAAGGATTTAAATTTGAAATTTGTATGAATTTTATTTTTTTGGTATCTCCTCATGCCTTCCAAATTCTCAATACACATGTTTTTAGAAACGCTGGTATTACGTGTATTTTACTATTGACAGTCCGAATTATTATTATTATTATTATTACTTTTTCTTTTATTATTATTATTATTATTATTATTATTATTATTATTATTATTATTATTATTATTAAAATGTCTTACCTGTATGCAGAAGCTCCAAAGATGAACTAAATCGCGACCGACTGAGACACTGGGAATTATATCATACATGTACAAGAGTTTTCAGAAAATATGACGCTCGACTTTGCGTTAATTTTCTAGCAAGTACTCGTACTTAGTAAATTGTCATAATACATATTATCTTATGCGATTTGCAACTAGATCTTTCCTTAATTTCTTAAAATTCTTATTTCGTTAACGTATAAGAATCAATTACAATCAAAAAGCGATAAACTTTTAAGATGACCAATAATAACAATCCAATAATAACAATCTATGCCCATAAATCATTTGCATAGTACAAATATTTGATTTTGCATAGTACTGACTGTATCCCCGCCAATAATACAATCATATTTTTGTTTTAGTGTATTTAAATTTCTTTTGAATGAAAATGTTATTTTATAAAAAACATAACATTATACAGTCCGTTATTCTAATTTGAAAATCCCATGTCAATATCATACATGAGAAATAAACAATTGAGAAACCTTTGATTATTAAACAACTCTTTAAAACGACGTACACCATGCAAGCGATGTGCACGTAAAATTCATAACGCTGTGAAATTGGAAATTACCACAATCGCCTTTCAGAATGTTTAGCTTCGCACAGTCGAGCTAAACTGAAACTAAATACCTGCTAGTGAATAAACATGTCCTTATATAAATTAGAATTGTTCGGAGAACTGTTTTAAATCAATATAAGTCTCTGAGATATAAAAGATAATAACGTACCTAATACCTTGTAAAAGTTTATCATGGCATCAAATATCAGTTTTCGTGTTACACTATCGTTCTTAGACAAATGCGATTGCTGTAATTAGGCACAGCTACAGAGAAATTAGGTAGGTATTATATGTATCTTATTACCTTTTATGGGCATGAGGTGAAGAAAAAACAGGCACCTATGAGATCAGCTTCGGCATAAAGAAGAATGAGGTGAAATAAGAGCTGACACCGACGCCATCTGTTTTGTTGTTGTTGTTGTTGTTGTTGTTTTTGCGGGAAAAGCAGTGACCGAGTTATTGAAAAAAAACATTTAACGGACAGACACTAAATTTTTATGATATAGCCGAAGTCGTGAGCTTATTTCTATATTTTTGTCCATAATTTGCCGTTGGAATTAAAACTTACACGACTTTAGTTTTAAAGTATGAAATCATAATGTTTTGAATCACGTGACGTAAAGAAGTATGATGGTTTCAGGAACTCAATGACATGCTTGTGAAAGAATCCTTACTTGTGCCGGTTAATATAAAAATCTCTTCCTGGTGGACAACTGTTGAACAAGGGACAGAAACTACAGTGTAGTAACATCAGTGTTATTTTCAGTTGAAAAAAAAGAGACTTAAACATGATGTCAGGTTGTGTTTAATTTGTCGAGGTAGAAAAATTATCCTCGATGATTCCCGCGACATGAAAAACATTTATGATATGCACATCACACTTCTTTATGAGGTCTTTTATCCTCTATGTTTCACCGCGACATGAAAAACATTTACGATATGAATGTTTTACTTTTTTAAGGCTTTTCAAGGATTGACGTCAGCGGTTCTTTTTCACGTGGCGTGCGACTTGCGAGTGATGTACAATTAGTTAACAGCTGTCGTGCTCATTTAATTGGATTTCATTTAGGTTAATTAAAGTTATTTGAAATACACCCTGGCGCGTTTCATATCGTATATGGAATTCTAAATTAAAGCAGCACAGTGGAATTTAGCACCTTATTACGTGCATTACTATGAAAAGGGGTAGGGTCCACCTTTTAATTTAGATCGCGATTTTTTTTCCACGCAACATAACACGTTGATCCTTAAGCTAAGCGAGATATTGTTCTCTTGAACAGCCCAAAAAATCTTTGTGTAACGTGAAATAACTGTGCTCACTCAGCTGAAATTTCTAGGCCTTTTTTCAGTTCAAAACAACATATGTAATTTCAAAAAAAAGCTTTGATGTTGTTTACTTTAAATAAATTATACAAATTAGTTGCTGAGGTTTAAACAAAAAGTCAGACTTCAAGGAAATTTCCAAAACATTTTATGTCAAACGGCTCTAGATAAAATTGCGCTAATATTTCCAGACAAAAATGATGCTGACAACCGATTTTGACAGAAAAAAAGAAATTTTATCTGAAAATTTCAAGGAAATGTACTGTCAAAGTGTCAAGCCGGTTTTTACTAAGCGGACAAAATTGCAACCTCAACTAGGTTTTTACTAATGGCAAAGCAATTGTTGTTTTTTATCAATTACTAGTAAATTGTCTTAAAGTATCATTTTTAATAGCGTTAATTGTTTATATTGAAAATATGTTTATAATCATTTTAACGCAACGCAACAGTTTTGAAAGTTTAATTTCTATGCAATTAGTATGTTTATTTTTCGTAAAATTACTCAAGTCTACTCAGTCGGAAGTTTGTTTAAGAACAGAGCAAAATATATCTCACTCAAATGCATGAAAGTGTACAAAAAGGAATTAAATCCCAGAAACGAGGATGTAAGCATTAACTGGAATTCCTCAAATGTACGTGAATGGATACATCATGTTCCGACGGTGTTGCGCCATTTTTTTTTCAGAGAAACCATCTCACTGTTTCTAATGAAATTGCAAATATCGTACCGGTATATCAGTAAATGTTTAATTTTCAATATCGTTAATCGGTTAATGTTCAATTTACATATATTATGTCGTCCATCAGTTAATTAATGTTCGATTAAATATATCGTCAATCAATAAAAGTCAGTTTTCATGCATTATCAGTCAGTTAATGTTCAGTTTCAATTGTCGTCCATAAGTAAATGTTCACTTTTTATATATCGTCCATTAGTTAATTAATGTTCAGTTTAATATATCGTCGATCAATTAGTGTCAGTTTTCATACATTCCGTCAGTAAATGTTCAGTTTCAATTATCGTCCATTAGTTAATTAATGTTCAGTTTAATATATCGTCGATCAATTAGTGTCAGTTTTCATACATCCCGTCAGTAAATGTTCAGTTTCAATTATCGTCCATAAGCAAATGTTCACTTTTTATAAATCGTCCATTAGTTAATGTTCACTTTTCATATATCGTTCATCAGTTTATGTGCAGTTTACATAAATCGCCCATCAGTTAATGTGCAGTTAAATATATCATCCATCAGTTAATGTTCAGTTAAAATGTATCGTAAATCAGTTACTTGTAATGTTCCGTTTACATATATCGCCTATCAGTTAATGTTTAGTTTAATATATCGTCCATCAGTAAATTTCAGTTTACATATATCGTCCGTCAGTTAATTAATATTCAGTAATATGTCGTCAATCAATTTGTCTCAGTTTTCATATATCCTCTATCAGTTAATGTTCAGTTTTTTTATATCATACATCAGTTTCGGTTTTGCCGATGCGATATTTACGTTCTAACTTTTCCTACAAAATCGAAAAACCGGTAGAAGCGTCGGAACAGTTTAGTTGAGCGGAATAAAGTATTTCGAGCACATTAATGCAATTAGGTTAGAGCCTATTAAACTGCGTTGTAAAAGCGATTCTGTTTAGAATAGACTTGTCGTCTATCAAACCTCACAACTAAAATGACCAGGTTTTAAATCGAAAATTCGCCCGCAACTATAATAAAAATATATAGTTTTTTAACTAAATACTATTAACAAGTTAATAAATAATATTGATTTCATTACTTTGTTGCTTAAAGCATAGTCGTTATAAGTTTACTCATATTTGAAATTGAATTTATTTCAACATGTGATACATATGTTAAAAATGTTTGCTCATGGAATTCCTTTAATTTTTTAACAATATTATAAACAAGTTTTATAGATAATATTTATTTCATTAATTTGATGCTCAAAGCATAGTCGTTATATGTTTTCTCATATTTGAAACTGAAGTAAATTCAACAACTGATGCATATGTAAAAAAAAGTTTGCTCATGGAATTTTATTAACGGTATTAAATACAATCTAATCATGAGGCTTGTGAAAAGAATCACCCGATTCCGAAACCTCCTAATATCTACCGCTGTAGCCGGAGTGTTTTCGATGTATTTGTGTTACTATGTTTTATTCATTTCCAAAGGACACGTGTATATGCAGGAGCTCGCTTCTTACGACAATATTGCGCAAGCCTGCGTCCAACCAAGACTTCCGCTTTGGAACAAAGACATTGCCGAGCTTCTCGAAGAGGCAGATTTGATCAATTGCACGTTAAATAAACCTTATCGAGAAGACTGGGTGTATACGAAAAATGGACTGTTCTACATATCGTCTGCTTCCGAAAAGAGGTTTGGAAAAATATATTGTAATTACAGCGCAATTGTTTTTGCAAACGATAGTTATGAAACGATGAAATCAATATCTCCAATGGCCAATGGGAGCAGATTATTATCAGACGCTTTTAAAGTTTCATGCGAATCTGAACAGGGTGCGAAATATGAAAATATACATGCCTGCATAGCAAAGCTGACGCAAGATAAATTTTCATCTGATCCGAACAAATACAATGTGATTATATTTGGATTTGATTCTGTTTCGCGGCATATGTTTCAACGGCTTTTACCGAAAACTCACGAATTCTTTATAAAAGAGCTTGGCGGTGTCTTGTTAGAAGGATATAACATAGTCGGTGATGGTACACCGTTCGCCCTGATGCCGATACTAACTGGAATGCTCGAACAAGAAGTCCCAGAAGTAAGAAAACGAAAACCAAATGCAAAGCCTGTTGATGAGCAAGTTGAATTTATATGGAGACGGTTTGAGAAGCAGGGCTATGTGACTTCATGGCTAGAGGACATGGCAAACGTAGGCACGTTTCAGTACCGGATGACGGGTTTTAAACGTCAGCCTGTTCACCATTACACGAGACCATTTTATTTAGCCGCTATGGAGACATATAACAAGTTCAACGATCTCTGTTTAGGGGCTAAACCTCGGCATAAAATTTTCTACGACTGGCTGAAAGAAGTGCACGAGACAAATTACGGTAGAAACTTTTTTACGTTTGGTTTCTTTTCAGAATACTCACATGATATTTACCGGAAAGGCCGCCTGTCACTCACAGATGAAGATAATGTGGAATTCTTTAAATTTATGGAGAAAAATAATCTTCTCCAAAATACTTTCATGTTTGTAATGAGTGACCATGGGTCAAGATTTGGAAGTCTTCGTATGTCAGAGACGGGAAAGCTGGAGGAAAGAATGCCATATTTTGGAATATATGTTCCAATTAAATTTAGAATTCAGTATCTAAGAAAATACCGTCAGATTATAGAGAATTCGAAAAGACTGGTTGTTCCTGCAGATATATACAAAACACTACTTGAAATAATAAACGAGTCGAGCAAAAACGATGAAAGAAAACTTAACCGCAAAACGTACTCTTTGTTTGCGAATGTCCCGAAACAACGCACATGCAAAGATGCTGGAATAAGCCCCCATTGGTGCGCATGTCAAGACCTTACTTCCGTTTCCGTCGATAATCCGGACGCAATGTCAAGCGCTAAAGCAGTTATTCAAAAGATCAATGAACTTTTAAATGAGTTTGCAGATTTATGTCATAGCCTTACATTAAAACGGATAATTAAAGTAGTGGAAATGAAAACAAATGATCATGTTTTGAAATTTAAACAGACTAAAGATAAGGATGGCTGGCTGCCGGATTTAACAGATAATACAACCTCTGACCATTTGAGCTATCAAGTCACTGTAGAAACTTATCCTGGACAAGGACTATTCGAGGCAACAGTGTCAAAATATGTTAAATCGGGAAAGTTTTATGCCAGTGACAAAGAAATCAGTAGACTCAACATGTATGGAAATGCCTCAAAGTGTATATTTGATCTTAACCCTGCTTTGAGACCGTACTGTGTTTGCAAACACAAGTATGACGAGCGACAATCGAGTGTTCCTTTTGAAACCAAAAGTTCTCAAATCATACGGTAATCTTTATATCCCATTTGGAGACAATTAAAAAAACAACTTGAGTTTAACGGGAAGTATTTTTAATTACCGTTAATTCATGAATATTATTTGAGTACTATTCGTTGATACTAATCTTCGTTGAGTTCCCCTGTTGTGATACATCTATGTTGCAATGCATGCTGGCATTAAACGTCTGTTGTAATGCATCTAATTACCGGTGCATGTCCTTAAATGTGTGTGATGCCGCTATGATGCATAAATTCACATGCCGTCTTTAACGTCTTGTGGTGCCGCTATAATACATTGTTTGATGTCGTCAAACGCCAGTTATGGTGCGCCATATTGCAATACTGTCGCATGCGGTCAATAAACATTTGTTACGTTGCCTGTTATTTTTTTAAAGTAAATGCATTCATATAATCTCCATTCTGATGTCTTTTTATTGCAGCCTCGTCATTGTTCCCATTTTGCAATGCATAGTGTCATTAAACGTCTGTTTTGATGCATGCTGTTCGCTCCATCTAGAGGCACTATCATTTGAAATGCACAGTATCGCTAGTTGTGCAGTGTGGCGGCCGTTAAAAGTCTCCCCGTACATATTGTCAATACTGTTATCAGTAAAATACTGTTACCGATGTCATGCAGTAATGGTTACGTATATCAGGGCTACCCGATCAACCTTTATTGGGTTTGTCCCGGCTAGCTCAGTTGGTTGCGTCGCCGGAATTGCAGGGCTAGGCGCTGTCGCCGTGACGGTGCGGATCCGCTCACAGTTAGAGGCACTATCATTTGTACTATGCAAAATGTTATCCTCATGGGCTTTTAAGCCTAACGGAGAAAAAATTATCTGTCATGATGTAGCAATAGCAGTGATCGTCAGATAAGATTTGTTTCTATAAATAGCACCGACTGATAAGCCGTTGAGAAAGGTAGTACAAACAATCGATGCTGTGCTACCATCAACAGTGCACACTGACGGAAAGCAAAGAAGTGTTCAAGAATAAATCCGACTCAGAAAAAGAACTATTCGGCATTGTTTTATTGACAATTTAATATTGACAGTAGATATGATGATCGACCGCATATGCAAGAAGTAAACTGCATTCATGAAAATGACAATATCTAATCATTCATAAGACAGAGCTATACATTTTACGGATACAATCGTAATCAGATGTTTATTATTTATTATTTAATAAAGACATTTTAAGTATCTGGGGCTAAGTAGCGTGGACAGTAATATGTATTCCCATTACTGCCCATGAACAGGCTCAATCAACCCGAGACTGCAATATTTTGATACATGTCGCGTTTTGCGGCTCTCAAAGTCTCAAAATATTCCACCGCTTGCTGTTTATTTTACACTAGCTACTAGTCTGATAATAATTTTGCTTGTCTGTTTTTTTTTTAAATATTTTTTCATGCATCGACAAAATGTTTTTAAGTCGGTCTATTTTCTATCCTACTGCATTGAAAGAGATGCTGTATTATCTGTTCATAGAGGGATGTAGACTTCCTAAGAATAAGAGTTGATAATTTAAGAAAATAAAATACTTTATCGCCTAAATTCCAGACTTATTGTACACAAAATATGCACTTGAACTTATGATATTGTTCTTGACATAATCACCATTGTAGACTCATATTATTGCCATAAACCATTTCAGACACCATGCTTAAAATTCATGAACTGGGGTTCGTAATGACTGTCTCGGAGCTCTATAAACAGCAATTATGCCGCAATTTAACGCTTCACTCGGTGGATACGGCTTTCATCCCTTGTGCAACCAGTTTAGATCAACATCAACCAGAACATCAGATCACGGTCTACAATTATAGTGCTTTTGATAGGTTATCATGGGCATCAGGTTATTTATGACAAGTAGAGAACTGTCTAGATCCTGATCAGACTGCACTGATGTGCAGAATGATCTTGATCTACACTGGTTGCACGTAGTATATAAGCCGTATCCCACGGATTAAATGTTTAGAAAGCTTTGATTATGACATTTCTTCTTTGGTATCTACCAGATATTAATTTAATCAAGAAGATCTACTACAGCATTTACTGTATATACATTTATTTCATAAATACAGTGAATGTTCTTGTATTGTAAGTTTAGCCTTCTGACCATTTACAGCGTATACTTGTTTATTATCTGCCTTTATTGTTAAAAGTTGCTTGTACTACCTTTGGCTTTTTGTGTACCACGTGGTGCGCAAACCACGTGTTGATGACGTTATCGCCGATCACTGCTATACGTCACCTGTTGTTGTTGTGACACTACCTCGCTTGTTGTCATTAAAGGTCTTTTGTGACATATTTTTGCGATAATTCTTTGTCATAAATTCTCACCAACTGTTTTTACATTACGTCTAATTTCCGGTTTAATGTTTGTTGAGTTACGCGATTTTTTAGTTTCGCATCATCTATATTGTTATGTTCCATGTTTGTACATTTTGATTGCTTAATTGTTGTTGACAATGGCATATCTTTATACTACCACGTACTTGTCGCAATTACATGTTAAGTTTAAAGGTCGAGGTCAAGAAAAGAAGATGTTTGCTTTTCTGGACTATTTTACTTTATGTTTTTTTAGCTTGAGATCATCAAAGTAAATATAACTACAAAATGACAGAAAATGGATATGATCTATATTTAACAAAACAACGCCAAAGTGTTTTGTTGACCGCAAAAAATGTAAAGTTAATATTTGAAAAGAAAAAGAGAAAGATCATTAAGTATCTATGTAGCAGTATTGATACAGATTAGTAACAAAGGTTTCGCAATTAGTGCTTATATGGATTCATATTATTTCATATAATTTTTGAAAGTTTTCTTAATCTACGATAATTATATTTTATAAGAAAGAAAGAGAGTGTTTATCAGGTCCAACCTATCACAAGAATCAACTGTAAAAACGATTGCATTGAAATCTGTATTCGTAACAATTATTGAAGCTTTTAATTTGCTTGATAACTTTTTTCATGACTTTTAAGCTTTTCTCTAATTAAATTCTGAGGAAGTCATTTATAAAATGCGCAGAAGTCGATAGTTGAGAAAGATCACACATGTGTCATCTTATGTACGTTTTCTCCGCATTTTATAACTGACTTTCTCACAATTTAATGACGCAAGTGGAACGGCGCAAACATCCTTAAATATGTTTACTAAGTGGAAAATTTTGATCTCCCAGAAAAGGTGAAATATTGTATCAAAAACAATAAAATAAATGTAAACTTGGGTTGAAAATAGAAAATAAAGCTTTGTTCAATGACAAAATTACAGTTCTAGACCACTACCTTATTTTTTTTCCTCGCCGCAGGTAATGCTGTCGTCTACTGAGATTCACGATACAGTTTGAAAAATGAAGAACATTAATTGTTTAGAGATATTTTCTTTTTTCATAGCCAAAAGAAATATTACATTCTTTCGGGGGTGGGGTAGGGAGGGGTCGGGTATCTGTTTGCATACCTATTAATGACACGAAAGGATGTCCATGTTTTCCGACTGTGAACTGCACATTTTTCAACAACTTTTAAAGCGGCATTACTTCAATTTAACCCGCTCTTGTATGAATTATTACATGTATTTGGAACTATAGGACACAAATTTGCAGTATTAGTTCGGGCTCATTTCAATTTACTAAAATAAATTTTGTACGCGCGACTAAAACCGAAAGTAGGATTTCCGAAACGTCACAGAAATCGAGATCGCGCATGAAGTGGTCTCTTCGTCAAAAATAGGTGCTAAATATACCTCCACTATATTTAGCTTCTTAAAAGTTCGTAAACGATAATTTAACAATATCATTGAAAATCCCGTCTATAAGAAAGAATTCGATCTGACTTTTTGTGTTCTGTTTGAGAGTTTATATATTGGAGTCTATATGGACAAATATGATTTCAATAGTATATTAGTAAAATAACATGTTACCGATGTCGTGCAATGATAACGTATATCAGGGCTATCCAATCATCCTTATTGGGGCGTTGTCCCGGTAATCTTAATTGGTTGCGTCGGCGGAATTGCAGGGCTAGGAGCTGTCGCCGTGACGGTACGGGTTCGCTCCCAGCTAGAGGCAATATCATTTAACACAGGAACAGAGGTTACTGGAAATTTAATAATTCATTACTCAAAGACGAAAAATATATTGGTCTTGTTAACAATCTTTTAAATACACTTATTAGACAGCAAAATACTGAACAAGATACAAATTATTCGTATGAAAATTAAGCTTTAGATATTAATAATCAATTATTTTAAGAAACCATTTCAGTTGTTTTAAGAGGAAAAACTATCAAATTTTGTTCGGAAAAGAAAATCGTGAAAAACACTCAGAATTAAAATTGCAAGAGGAAACCGAAAATTTGGACATTCCAAGAAACTTCCAAAATGTGGATGGCGACCAAATTTCTGAATTAAATGAGAAAAAATGCAATTACAAAATCTTAGGGAAAAAGTATTAGAAGTATAAACGTTATTTACAAAATGGCTTCAAGAGTAATTGCAAACCGTTTAAAAAATACTAGATAAATTATAAGCTCAGATCAAAAAGGTTTTATTGGTGAAAAAATAAGATTAGTGTATGATATTTTTATTTGAAACTAAGTCGCAAAATATACCGGGTCTCTTATTATCGATTGATTTTCAGCAAGCTTTCGATTCAGTTTCGTGGAAGTTTATACATAAAGTTCTAAAGGACTATAATATAGGACCATCTTTTATAAAATGGATTAAGCTTTTCCAGCATGAATCCAAATCGTGTGTTTTACAAAATGGCCATTTGTCAGAATTTTTTAAATGAAGTCAAGGCTGTAGACAAGGGGACCCTATTTCTCTTTATCTCTTTATACTTAGTTTGTGTGGAAATTTTAGGATTTATGATAAAACATAATTCCGATATCAGAGGTATCCACACACACACACAAACAAACATATATATATATATATATATATATATATATATATATATATATATATATATATATATATATATATATATATATATATATATATATTGGTGAGATAAGTAACCAACGAACAAACCTTCAGACATAAAGGAACAGATCTAAGCACCAGACACGGCGACATCGCCTAGGCAAGAGTGCTGTACATGGTTATAGACGTGCCATCCAAGTTCTCAATAGAGAATTTTCCGGCAACGCATATAAACCATAACTATCCACAAATGACCCTCTGACTGCCTAGACATTTACATACACTTATTTTTATACATATACAAACATGTAGGACAATTACATATACACATCTATTAGCATCGTGCTTCCTCCTTTTTTTATTTTTGGAGTTTTTATGCACACTAGTGCTATAGACAGAGACACACACAATGAAAGTCAGCTGGATCTATCGATACACTGAATTGAAGATATATATTAATATATATATTGAAGATATATATTAATATATATATACATAAAGAAAAAAACTCAGTCAATATGCAGACTACACATATATTTCTAAATGGAACCGAACTGTCGCTTAAACCTTGCATTCAAACTTAAGATAAATTTTATAGCATGTCTGGACTTAAAATTAACACTAAAAAGGGCATACTGGATAAGTTCGACCAGAAATTCTGCAAAAAAGTTATGTGAGGACTACGCATTAGACTGGACCCAAAGCCCGCTCAAAATATAAGGGGTTATCTTTTCAGCTGATCTGTATGATATTTGGAAATTAAATACATTGTAGTCCTGAAATAGTTCAGAAAGTGCGAAAAACTGGTAAACACATTGTCAAAACGAAACCTTACACATCTTGGTAAGAATGTTATATTTAAGTAATTGATTCTGTCAAATTGAGTCCATTTCTTTATTGCACTGCCAACACCCCCCCCCCCCCCCCGCTACCCAAACAATCATAAAGAAACTTGAAACAATTGCTTATACATTTATTTGGAATAATACAGGTTATATACCACTAATTCAATTTCCATAGACTTCCATTATAACTTTTCATCAAATTCTGAATTTACTATTGGGTCAAGCCCTTAAAATCTTACAGTTCTCAAGAGAACCAACCTAGAGACATCATCAAATACCAATTCTACCATCGCATGACCAATAAACTTTTTCGGCATTTTAGCCAGAAGTGTATCACCCCAGTCTCTGCGGAACTTTTGTTTACATTCTGTTAAAAATATAGCTATTTTTAAAGTTGAATTGCACTTTTTTTTTCATTATCAATTTCATACTATCTGTGCTCAAATTACTACAAAATCATTATATTTAGGCCTGGTCACCAATATTTAGTGGTGTATAACCTACACCAGGTAGGATAAAAAGAGATTTATGTTAATATAAAAAATATTCGAACACTTCAGCCGATTTATTCTATAAATAAAGCAGAATATTCGGAAAAACATATTGTAAAGCTGGTATGTCTTATGTAAAAACATAAAAATTGTTAACAAGTTTATAACACAAATTGTTGTCCCGATTATGGTTTAATACTAATTTGGAAAACGATTCGCTTTATTTTTCAAGCTGGTACCAAAAAAAAACGTTATACAGGTACTCAATTTACTGGATGAAATTGGGAATCTCCGAACATTCAAACAAATCAAACAGATATTGAGCGTTCATGGAACATATCTTGATTATACTGACTTCACATTTTTTTTAATGCGGGGTGGCATGAAATACGAAACAATGCTGAACACATAATCGACTTTAAATTAAATTTACATTATCATAATCCTTACATATTACTCTTATTAAGTTTTTGAATGGGAGTAGAAATTTATACGAGAAAATCGAATGTTCAAATGCCACTTCCGATTAAGGGGATGGAACCCGAGCGTAGTTACTTTAAACGAATATGCATGTAAAACAAATACATACATGTATGTATTTGCAAATTAGAAGATGGTAGACGAAATTAAACTAAAAGATTTTCAATTCAAAACAATTAGCAAACTTCTTTTAGCAAAATCTTTCCTCTATAAAATAAATAAAGTTAATAATCAATCTTGCTCTTACTGTAAACAGAACACTGAATCGATTCTACATTTATTTATAGATTGCCCGTGCATACAAATGTTTTTACATGTAATTAATAAACAAACTTGGTTATTGGCGGAATGTAATTAAAACCTATCATTGCAGACTGAACTTTTTTGTTTTCGTTTCATATCAAACGCGAAAATGAAAACTACCTTTCACTTTAAAAAAAATATTACATATACAAATCAAAAAGGCAAAATTGCAAAACTCTGTTAACAATCCGTCTCTTCAAAATTTATCTTAGAAAAAGGATAAAAACCAAGGCTTACATTTCAAAAATTAAAGATCTGCAAGTGAAAGTTAATAAGGATTACAATATTTATTTAACCTGACAATTAAGCTGAGAAAGGTATTTATGTTTTGTATTAAACACATTATTTCAAGTTTTGTACGTCTAAATTACATATATAATGTAATTAAAGAAAATATTCAGAATCAAAAGTCCAAAAAGTGAATGTGCAGTTCTTGTCGGTAGCATGTTCATATTTTTACATTACAGTATCACATTTTTATTATGTTATAAAAAAATCTGGCTAAAGTATGGTTAGATTACTTTAAACGTATTCTTGTTGATAGTCTTATAAGAGGGAGAGAGAGAGCATGTCAATTAAGTATGTCAATTCAAACAGGACGCCACAAACAACTAACGAAAAAGATAACCTTTGGGGATACCGCCTTTGAACGGTCGGTGGCAAAACAAATTGCCACTGGAGGTTTAAACCAGGTTCTAGGGTGCACCAACCTAACACTTGCCCCAACAGGTTCTCGTATCACAAAACAAGTACAAGTTGTCTTGGTGAAATAATTCCAACCCACCCATCGGCTCAACAATGTTGCATGCAAAAGCACACAAACATATATAACATAAGAAGCTAATAGCATTGCAAAGCCAAAAAGCGGGTACTCAATGATCTTTCCGAGACCAGAGCACCTGGAGTAAAATCAGCAAGAACACGATGACAGGGATAAAAGAAACAAATCAAGCTTCTAGGTTCTTTAAGAAAAGATTTCCCCATAAACCTTCATAAAGTGTGACATTACTGTTGTAATGAAATTATATGGAATAAACGGGGTTAACCTGAGAAAGAGGCATGAAAAAAGATGACACATGACAATGGCCTGTCTTCATACTGACAGACAGTGCTTTCTGAAGCTTTTACGAAATGCGCAAAGTTATGTTCATTTAATTGCTAAAAACTGAATCCATTTTTTGAAATTTTTGTGCAGTACAAAATAATTCAGATGAAGAGAGGTCAGTGTAAAGCATTTGCACTTTTTTAATATTGAATTAAAATATATGTCAAATACTAATTAAACTATTTGGCATGTTTGAAGTTTTATCAACAGGTGCAAATACAATATTGTTATGTAAGTCCCAAACTTTTTTCAAACGACAAACGTTAAAACGAAAACGATGTGGTAAAGCCCTTCTGTGCTGTCTTTGGAAATTCTCAGTGATTAAAATTTAAAAATCCATTAGATTATATTATCTTACCCGACCAAAAAGGTTATTGAATGCATTCTTGGTATAAAAAGAAGAATAAAGATTTTGTCTCGTATCGATTGATGTTGGAATTTCATAGAATATTAAATTGAAATCTATGTATTGGTCAAGCGATTGTTAATGACAATTTTGCACCAGGACATGTCTTGTTTGACAATGCCAGAGTTTGCTAGAATAAAATGTAAACGTTTAATTATAATAGTTGCTTGTATGTCAATTTTAAAACTGAAAAGTATGGATAATATAAACACTGTAAACCGACAAATAATCGCGACCAATAAATTTTCGCCACTAGAGAGCGAACATTAATTTGCGCGAATTCAGGATTATGTCCGACCTTTTCAAAACGCGAAAATTGGTTTACAATATTCTATTTTTACGCCTGTCCTCCGAAAGAGGAAGGAATATACTTTGGAAATGTCACTTTAGAAAAATACTTTATTTTTTGAAGTGTATCCAAGGTCTGCATTAAAGAATTATTCTTTGGATTTTTATAGTTTAAAGTAAGTGATAATAAACATGGTTTTCTTTGAAAACCCCTGGTTATTATATTTAGGTATGCCATTTGGGCGGGCGTCAACGCTTCATTAAGTTTTAATTAAGTTGTTAATTCAAGTTCAACTTTTCTCAGTACTGTAATCATTAAAGATTGAGCTTTGAAACTTAAGATAGGTATCAGAGATCATAGTAGTAATTACGAGGACATGTTTCATTACCCCTAATTGTAATTTGTCATAGTTATCTCCCTTTTTAATTATAATCTCTATTAATGTTTTAATAAAACTTTGTTTCATCGCATTTCGGCGTCTTCTTGATTTTGAAACTGATATAAACGTTGCCACACATAATAAAAATCGTCTGCAGACAAATTCTTAAAAACAAAATTGAGATTTATTTGGTATTTAGAAATTTTCTCACGTTGTTTTGATCATATACTGAACAATGATTGATGTCCAATAATTGGACGAGCAACATTTTTGTTTCGGAATTGTATTCTGTAATGAAGTGTTATCTTGATGAGTCGAGAATCTGAAGAAACTAAACCAATTGAGAACATAATTATTCTATGGCAAGATTATTGCCTGCTCGACGTTTTTATGCCCCCGCCATGAAATGGCGACGGGCATTAAGAGTTGCTCCTGTCCGTCTTTCCGTCCGTCCGTCCGTCCGTCCGTCCGTCCGTCCGTCCGATATTCTCGTGAACGCAACTCCTCCTACACTACTGGTCGGAATTTAATGAAACTTGACCACAATGCTTGGCCTGTAAGGTAGTTGTGCATGAAGGTGGGGTTTCGCTCTTACATGTTCCGTTCAGAAGTTATTGCCCTTTGATACTTCCATTTACATTAGTTTTAATAGGAGTATATCTCGTGAACGCAACTCCTCCTACACTACTGGTGGGAATTTAAAGAAACTTGACCACAATGCTTGGCCTGATATGTTGTTGTGCATAAAGGTGGGGTTTTGCTCTTACATGTTCTGTTCAGAAGTTATGGCCCTTTGATAATTCCATTTACATTAGTTTTAATAGGAATATATCTTGTGAACGCAACTCCTCCTACACCTCTGCTGGGAATTTGATGAAACTTTACCACAATGCATGGCCTGATATGTTGTTGTGCAAAAAGGTGGGGTTTTGCTCTTACATGTTCTGTTCAGAAGTTATGGCCCTTTGATACTTCCATTTACATTAGTTTTAATAGGAATATATCTTGTTTCTTATATTTTGTGCATTTTGCCCATAACTTAAAAACTACTTGAGATACTGCCTTGAAACTTGAAATATATTTTCACCATCAAAATCTACATCATAACCAACAAGACCCATAACCATGCTTCCAATATTTTCAAATTATGCCCCTTTTTCACTTACATTTTGTGTTAAGAAAAATATACACTTTGCCCTTAACTTTGTTTGGAATGGAGGGATTTCAAAATAACTTGGCACAAATGTTCACCATTACAAGGCGGTGTGTCGTGACTGTAGGTCCAAGGTCAAGGTCACTGTTACTAAAAATAGAATTTTCTTGCAAAATCTTGTCCGCTCTGTAACTTTGTTATTTCTTATTGGATTTTTAAATAACTTGGTATAATTGTTCATCATATCAAGACGGTATGTCACATACATGCCCAAGCCTTTAGGTCCAAGGTTAAGGTTACTGTTACTAAAAATAGAATTTTCTTGTCCGGGCTGTTACTTTGTTATGAATGGAGGGATTTCAAAATAACTTGGCACAAATGTTCACCATGACAGGGCGATGTGTCACGTACCATGCCTGTAGGTCAAAGGTCAAGGTCAGTGTTACTTTAAATAGAATTCTCTTGTCCGGGCTGTTACTTTGTTATGAATGGAGGGATTTCAAAATAACTTTGCACAAATGTTCACTATGACAAGGCAGTGTGTCCGCACAATACCCAAGCCTGAAGGTCCAAGGTCAAGGTCACTGTTACTAAAAATAGAATTTTCTTGTCCAGGCTGTAACTTCATTATAAATGGAGGGATTTCAAAATAAATTGACACAAATGTTCACCATGACAGGGCGGTGTATCGCGTACCATGCCCATGCCTGTAGCTCAAGGTCACTGTTACTAAAAATAGAATTCTCTTTTCCGGGCTGTAACTTTGTTAGGAATAGATTGATTTCAAAATAACTCGACACAAATGTTCATCATGACAAGATGGTGTGCCCCATACCATGCCCATGCCTAGGTCCAAGGTCGGTCACTGTTACTAAAATAGAATTTTCTTGTCAGGGTTGTAACTACATTAGGAATATAGTAATTTCAAAATAACTTGGCAGAAATGTTCACCATGACAAGGTGGTGAGTTGTGTACCATGTCCATGCCTGTAGGTCCAAGGTCAAGGTCACTGTTACTAAAAATAGAATTTCCTTGTCCGGGCTATAACTTTGTTTTGAATGGAGGGTTTTCAAAATAACTTGGCACAAATGTTCACCATGACAAGGCGGTGTGTTGCGTACATTACCCATGCCTGTAAGTCCAAGGTCAAGGTCACAGTTACTAAAACTTGAATTTACTTGTTCGGGCTATAACTTCTTTATGAATGAAGGGATTTCAAAATAACTTGGCACAAATGTTCACTATGACATTGCATTGCATTACCACCAACTTCTTCACAGACATTTCCATAATGAGAAGACAACAGTGCCACAAATACAAACAATTTACTTGATCATCAAGTTTATGCATATTCTTATAATTACTCGAACATCACTGTCTTTGAAATGCTATTATTCCCATCATTGCACTTTAGTATCTGGAAACGATGCATAGCGGGGGCATCCGTGTCCTATGGACACATTTCTAGTTTGGAACTACACTAGTCAAAAGTTCTAAGTGCACACTTAATAAATGTTGATTTTCCGAACTATTTGATAGAATCTTTCAAAATATTATAAATTATAATGAAGGAGTATCAATATCCTATTAACCCACACAAACAAACTGGAATCTGCTTAGCGCAATTAAAAAATAAGAACATGTTTAGCTCACTGGTACACAGAATGCAATTCTCACGTAAATAATCATTGCATCCGCTATAAGTTGTGATCATGTTTTCATCTTTTTATCATCAAAATTTGATGTAAGTCTCAAGGAAATGTTGTGGTTTGTCTTTTCATTGCACTTAAATAACTTCCTGTAGCTTCTTAATGGTCTGATGGGGACGATGAGCCAACACGCTCTTCTCTATTTTATCCATAACGTGATAACGTGAATGTCAAGGAGAAAATTCTATTTTCATCACATTGGTTTTCGCCAAAAGTTTTTAGTGGTCTAGCGATTTGGGACGATGCAATTCTCTATGATAGATGTGTATTTGCCTTTCCAAAAGAAAAAAAGTATCAAATAGACCAGTAATTCGGACAGTACTTTGTCCGAATAAACATGATTTTCGATTAATTCGGTTTCGAAGTTTAGTTGATTTCTTTTAATTTAAGTTTTAGAGTTTTGATAATTGGGCACTTATCAAACAAATGCAATTCTCACATTTTCGTTTTTACGTTATTTTGCGTAAATATTTGATGACGTAATAGAGTAACGTCAACGTTCAACGTAAGCAACGAAATCAATCTAGAAAATAATTTCATTTGAATTTTTTCTTATTATGATAAAATATGCAAAAATGAGGCATTTATTTTTTATTTATGAATAACATCAGGATTTTTTATAACAGATTAAAGGTATTGCCATTTAAGAGCATTTTGACGGCACTTTCGTGGCTAACAGTCGTCAAACGTTCCATAGTTTTAAAATTTTGGTGTGTGTTTTTAGATTGTCCGGTGTCGGTAAACATGTGGAAAACAAAATCGGATGTAAAAAGTTCAATTTCGATTGCTGCACGGGGATTAGGCATAAATAGCGTATGCCGACGTAAAATGCACAGTTTTCAAATAATTTTTATTGTTTGATCATATCAAACATTATGTCAAACTTTTTTTTTGAATTATGATTATTTAACTTTGAGATATTCAACATTGAAAAGTGTGCACTTAGAAATTTTGACGAGTGTAATTCTTAAAATTGTTGTTAATATTTTTTGTAAATGTTCCATCGTTTTCTTTACACAGTCCAACCTGTCAACAAAGACCAACAATGGATAAAGACCTCATTTTATTTCTCCCACTTACTTATTTAAAGAACAAAGACACATGTGAACAAATCAATCTGCCTTCAAAGACCACTTCTAGTTTTTCAATAGAGTGGTCTTTAAAAACGAGTTTGACTGTATTTCTGTTTCGATGGTATTTTATAACATAGGAAGGGTTCTTCTTTAAGCATGTTATTTCATGTTACATGCCGTTTTTCATGGGGTTTGCTTAACGCGTAAGATTTATTTTGGCTTAATGTTAACCACAAAGTAAGAAACACGTATTTAAATGTTGCCTATTTTCGAATACATTTATTTTCGGATATATGGAAATTTATAACATTTGCGATATTTATGAATTCGAGAGGTTAGCGATTCGCGAATATAAGCGAAAATATAACTAACGCAAATAAAACAAGTTTTATTGTAACCAGACGAAAAAAAAACAACATAAAAGATGTTTCTTAAGGTTCGTGCGGTAGTTAGAAAACATGTCACGACATCTTTATCACACAATTAACAACGTTTGATATCCAGTGATTGACTAAGTTATTTCTTATGTTCTCTAATTATATTCTGTAATGAAGTGTTATCAAGATATTTGCAGAATTATAGCAAATGTGTGTCAACTTATTTACCATAATTTTAATTAACTTTAAAAAAACTCTTAATTTTGATGTTTTGGCATTATGACCTTTATCAAATTGTGCAAATCGCATAAATGTCTACATCTTGTACACATAGACCATTACCGGAAATACTAAAACATGAATCGGGTATTTCCGGTAATGGTCTATGTGTACAAGATGTAGATATTTATGCGATTTGTACAAATTGTATACGCATACCGGAATACGCATACTAAAACATGAATCGGCCTTTATCGAATTGTACAAATTGCATAAATGTCTACATCTTGTACACATAGACCATTACAGGAAATACTAAAACATGAATCGGACTTTATCAAATTGTACAAATTGTATAAATGTCTACATCTTGTACACATAGTATAAATGTCTACATCTTGTAAACATAGTATAAATGTCTACATCTTGTACACATAGACCATTACCGGAAATACTTAAACATGAATCGGCCTTTATCAAATTGTACAAATTAAATAAATGTCTACATCTTGTACACATAGACCATTACCGGAAATACTTAAACATGAATCGGCCTTTATCAAATTGTACAAATTAAATAAATGTCTACATCTTGTACACATAGACCATTACCGGAAATAATTAAGTATGATCGGCCTTTATCAAATTGTACAAATTGCATAAAATGTCTACATCTTGTACACATAGACCATAACCGGAAATACTAAAACATGAATTCAATTTTTTAGTATTTCCTGTAATGGTTTATGTTTACATTATGTACATGTAGACATTTATGTGATCTGTACAATTTATGAAGCCCGTAAGATCAAAACGTCAAAAAAGAGTGTTTTTTTTAAGTTAAATAATGTTTATATCCCTTTGGATATTTGGAAGATAAAATTATTTTTATTGTTTCTATTTCGAACAGAAAAGTCTGTTACAAAAGCTTTAAAGCTTTGTTGTGGTAACTTGTACAGAAAACATTTAATTCTCTAAATAATTTCGGACAATAATTTGAAACCATCAAGAAATAAAAGATGGATTTTGTAATTTTGATAACTGTTTAGAAAAAAGGTTAGATCTAACAAATCCCTAAAATTCTTTTTGCAAATTATCACAAAAAGGAAGCAACACAAAACAACAATTCAAATTTCAACATGCGTGAAAAGATACTGACAACAATATCTAAGGTCCTTGAAAAGAACTTTCAATTTTGAAGAGAGAAATCAACATTTTTATTTTTATGTCATCCATTTTCGCGACCAGGAAATTGAAGGTCAAACGCACTTTTACAAATAACTCACATCGTATAGTATACATGTGTTAGAACAAAGGACCATAGGTATCGTTGTCAGTAACTCATTACTCATCAAGACATTTAAGTTGATGTTTCGTGTTGCTTAATTCGTTTTGGTGATAAATAATGAAAATAGAATTTTAGTGGTTTTGGGGGTCTAACTATTTCTCTTTACTGTTCTAATTCTTAGCGTATGCAAATCAAATATATATTAATAACATTGGGTTGTGCAAAGGTTTATGGAACTTCATTGTGTCGTTTGAGAAATTTTTATATTTTTTCTTTTTTGTCTATGGCAAAGCAATGAAGAAAGGCGCAATACCTTAATAAGCTGGAGTTTTGTTGGTCTGACTTTTCAACCTTTATGCAGATGAAAGTTTCCGTCTCCTTCAACTGGATTATTAGATTTAATCACGTATAATCTTAGTGATAAAACAAAATATTTCTATGAAATTCAAGAAATCGAAAAGGTTAAAAACTTGTTTTTTCCATAAAAATTAAGGATTTTTCCTGAAAGTCCCCAAGTAATAGATATTTTGAAAACATGTTTCAGTAGGCTATTGTATTGTTTAAATTCTCTAGAAAAACATGAATTCCAACTAAAACCTTTAATCTAAAATATACATGAAAAAAATCGTGATAAAATAAACGAATTCAAACTTTTAAAATATATGCAAATTTCGATTTTAATTTAATATCAAAAGCATATGAACATATATGAATTTAGTTTTTCAGGAAACGATTTTATAAATCACATGTGATTGGGGTGAGCTTAAAATACTGGATCAGTAATCGCATTGCACTGAATAGGTTAAGCAGAGTTTCATTTTATTACGCGTAATTTAAGCAACTTTATTTATTGGTCTATTTAAAATTTATGGTATTTCTCAGAAATGTATCATTTGCTATGGGCATTTTACGGGAAAAAATATATTCGGTGACATTTTAGTTTTTAATTTCCTCATAAATAACAGATGATTTTTATTATATATTTATTTTTTAATTTTACGCCGAAGTGTATACAAAAAAGAAATGCAATTACCCCGCACTCGACCTTTTTAAATTTCTTAACAGAGTAAATTTGATATTTTTGCATACACATTATAATTCGAATTTCCCCCAGTGGTCGCCAATGGAATTTAATTAAACTTTTCTGCTAAGCGCGATGTAGCGAAATACCAATTCGATGTCATGAGTTCGGTTAAAAAATAACTTACCCAACAGAACAACATATTATTGAGTTACCTCCAAATAGCAACATAATAAAACAAAGTATCTCGATTAGAAAACACATTTAGTAACCAAATGGAAAAATATAATTATCCAATAACGCAGTTGAACAAAATTTTCAGTAACCCAAAAAATACATCAAATTCAATAGGAAGAATCGTAAAATTGTGTTTGATATTGAATTTCCTGGTCGCGTAAATATGTGACAAATGAAAAATGTTGACTTATCCCTTCATGATTTTAAGTTTTTTAAAATGACACAACATATTGTTGCCAGTATCGTAAAACATATGTGGGGATTTCATGTAAAAAAGTGTATTATGTTTTCGTGTTTTTTGCGAAACACGCAGATGTAAAAGTGTGTTTGACATTAAATCTCCTGGTCGCGTAAATATGTGACAAATGAAAAACGTTGACTTCTGCCTTCATCATTTTAAGTTCTTAAAAATGACACAACATATTGTTGTCAGTATCGTCATACGTATGTGGGTATTTCATGTAAAAAGGTTTTTTGTTATTATGTTTTCATGTTGTTGTTTTTTGCGAACAGACAGACAAATATGGCGAAGATAAAATTGTGTTTTGGCCTAGATTTTTTAGAGAAGACAACCTGGCGTTTTTTATTCGTGGTGATGCAGCGATTCTTGCAGAATTGCGTGTAGAACATTAACATGCTCTAATTTAGGTGTTGCTTGGCGTAAAAATTAACCAAATTTATTCAGATTCACGTCTGAAGAAGTTTGACAATTTATTGGCGATGACCCAAGGGGGCTGAATCATTCCTATTATAGAAAAATTAAATGAATATTCATATCCCACTGTCACGCTTGTCTCATCTCATAAGCGAAGTTGTCGGATGGCTGCCAGTACAAAAAAATAATGAGTTACGATAAGTGCATTTCGGCAGTCATATAAGCTGTCAGTATGACGTTCATCACCCCCAAAGATAGGAGACGCCAGAATACTCAATTGCACAACATAACAGGCAAAATGAAACGAAGGGACGAAAATACAATGGTAAAATTGTGAAATTAATGGAAGGGAAAAATGGAAAGCAATTGAACATGACTAATATGAAATTATTCCGACTAGGTTTGTGGGCAGTAATGTTTATGTGTGCCTACGCCATTTATACAAGGGCTTTTTTATCTTTCTAGGTTTTTACTTCTTCTTTTTCTGTCAGTAGGAGCAGATATTATTAATGTTGGTCCTTGGGAAGCCAATTACTGGTCCCAGCGTGAGAATAGCCTATATTTTTTCTCAGCAGGATCACAAACAGTTATTTTGTGTGCGATAGAATATCCTTACCTGGAGCCAGTTATCACGTGGCAGAGAAAATGAAGCAATTAACCGACATACCCAGAGAATAGCCTGTTACATTTAACCAATTACAATGTGGCAGTGGCAGTGGAGCAAAAAACCAACGGGTGCACCAACCTCAATTTGCCCCAACAAGTTCTCATACCAACAAACAAGCACAAGTTTCCTTGGTGAATTAGCTCCAACCCACTCGAAGATAAAATTGTTTATAACAATGTACTCATTTCTGGAACAGACTGATGCAAACAAATGTTTTATTTTCCAACATCCAGTAGGTTGTTAATGAAAACTAACATTTTATGAGACTTTATCAAAAGTTTTATTATAGATAAAAACTATATGAAACAGCTCAAAAATAATAAAGTGATATTTTTTAGTCTACAAATACAGTTTCAACGTAGACATATATCCTTCTATATCACAGGACACTACAAATGCAATGAAAAGACTTATTATATTCGGCACTACACGGGGAAAGATGTCTTCAGAATGTCAGCAAAAACAATGATGTCTTAAAGCAGTGCAGACGACATTGATTATTATGCATTTTGCTCTAACAGTAACAAATTTTTCATCAAAATGTATTACACAAACATTTATTTTGAGAAAAAATCAGCTTATGTAAGTTCTTTAAAAAAAATGGCATGTGAAAAAATAGTGCTGAATAGTGTGCCCAATTTTGGTCTGACATACAATAACGATCTATTTTATTTTGTTTAAGTGGTATTGTTTTAGATTTTGTTTTAATTGCACACACTCCAATCAAAACTTAAGCATGACTAAAAGCATGTGATCAATACCAAAGTCAATTCTGTTACCATCTTGCAACACTTATCCTAGGGCTTGCACTCTGACCAGGCCCCAAGGTTATTGAACATGTTGGAAACCAGCCACAGAGCCAAGGCTTGACATTTGGTCAATTCTGATGTTATGCTCGATTTCAAGCAATCAGAATGTTCGAGACTGGTTTCCAGTCTTAGTTTTATAACCTTAGTACTAGGAACAACATTGCTTAGTATAACTTGAATAAACTTCTACATGTGTTCTACACACCAACAAAAAGTGGCTATCAGGTAAACACAAAAGTGAATGTGCACTTGTGTCACATACAAAAATAAATAAATAATAAAAAACAAAAACTTTGCTATGTAAATAAATTAAAAGAAGATAGATTAATAGGGGAAGGGGTAATTCTTATACTAAATTTCAATCATACATCCAGTCATTTTAATGATATTAGAATCTCACTGTATATTCAGTTTTTTATGGTTATTCCACTTTATTATACTGACATTGTGTGTGTGATATTGTCAATCAAAAACATTTTTTCAAGACATGTTCAAATTAAATTTTCTGAGGGGGTGCTATTCCACCCTGACAACTGAACAAATGACTATTTCCTTGTTATTCAATCCTTAAATATTTCCTCCATAAATACATCTTTACGGCTTGGGCAAACAGTCTTGATCCAGATCAGCCAGCACATATGTGCCATCTGATCAGGATCTACACTGTTCGTCTTTTCATTTGTTAGGTTATATCAGGTTATTTCTGATCAAAAATAGACCAGTGCAGATCCTGATTAGACGGTACACATGTGCCGGCTGATATAGATCTATACTGGTCACACAGGCATACATTCTTTGAAATGACATCATCAACTTAAGCAAACAGCAGCAAGAATGGTAGAAAACAATTATGTTTCTTCTGAACAACAAGAATAAAAATTTATTGCTGAAAACTCAATTCCCCTAAACATTTATTTGAATAATCACAACAAAATATATGCATTTAGGTTACTGACATTAATCATTATATGTATTCACCAAAAACAGCCCAGGATATTAAGAAAAAAAAACAACACCTGGTTGGCTAAAAAATGCACAATATTAAGATCATCATAAAATTATTTTTCTACTCTACAATCACAGAATTGCTTCCAAAATGAATGTAAATATTTATCTATAAGCGTTGTATAAAATCTATTAAAATGACTTAACACATAACATGAGGGATATGCCTTTTATGACATTGGTGGCCAATATAAATCCAGATCAGCCAGCACAACTGCGCCATCTGATCAGGATCTACTCTCTTAGCTTTTAAACTCATTAGGTTATTTTCAGCCAAGATGCTAGATCCAGATCTGATAACTGATATATATGCTTACTGATCTGGATCTACATTGGTTGTCATGTGATAGAAGGTGTATCCAAATAATACAGGGTTTAATTATACAAATTCTCACGAGATATCAATTTCACACAACTGTAGGAAAAGAACATGATTTTATGAAGTTAAAAAAAATAACCCTTTACTCCATATATACGCATTTTTTTCTGCATGTGCAACCAAAGTAGATCTAGATCAGCCAGAAAATTTGTGCTGTCTGATCAGGATCTTCACTTTTCATTTCTTTGTCATAAACATATATTAAGAAAACTAGACTGTGTCCACAGGACACTGATGCCCCCACTGCTGCAATAACATTTGTTACAAAATTTTGTACCAGGTATTAACAACATGTGGTGATCATGATTAGTAAATGAGGAGTAAGTGCCACAAAATTTAATAACTAACATAAACAAAAGGCCATAACTGTGGTGAAAATTGTTGCAAGACAATGTCCTTTACAGCAATCTTCACATCATGTCTAATCATCTGTGCAAGTTTGAAAGAAATCAGCCAAATAGAAAATGTGAAGTTGATGCCACAAAATTTTGTAAGTGAAATAAACAAAGGGCCATAACTGTGGTAAAAAAGGCAGCAGAAAAAAAATCTTTTTTTTTATGATCATCTACCCAGCCATCTTGATCATGTGTGCAAGTTAGAAAGAAATCTGTCCAAAAGTAAATGAGGAGTTGATGCCACAAGATATTATTACTGAAAAAAAACAAAGGGCCATAACTCTGGTAAAAATAGTCGCAGGAAAAAATCCTTTCTTCACGATCATCTACACATCCTGCTTCATCATCTGTGCATGTTTGCAAGGAATCTGCCCTGTAGTTTAGGAGGAGTTGATGCCACAAGATTTAATTGCTGAAATTAACAAAGGGTCATAACTCTGGTAAAAATGGTTGCAGGAAAAAATCCTTTCTTTACGATCATCTACACATCCTGCTTCATCATCTGTGCAAGTTTGAAACAAATCTGCCTTATAGTTTTGGAGGAGTTGATGCCACAAGATTTAATTACTGAAATTAACAAAGGGCCATAACTCTGGTAAAAATAGTCACAGGAAAAAATCCTTTCTTTACGATCATCTACACATCCTGCTTCATCATCTGTGCAAGTTCGCAAGAAATCTGCCTTATAGTTTTGGAGGTGTTGACGCCACAAGATTTAATTAATGAATATAACAAAGGGCCATAACTCTGGTAAAAATGGTCGCAGGAAGAAATCCTTTCTTCACGATTATCTACACATCCTGCTTCATCATCTGTGCAAGTTTGCAAGAAATCTGCCTTGTAGTTTAGGAGGAGTTGACGCCACAAGATTTTATAACTGAAATTAACAAAGGGCCATAACTCTGGTAAAAATGGTCGCAGGAAAAAATCCTTTCTTTACGATCATCTACACATCCTGCTTGAACATCTGTGCAAGTTTGAAAGAAATCCGCCTTATAGTTTAGGAGGAGTTGATGCCACAAGATTTGGGGACGTACGGACGAACGGACGGACGAGTGCAACTCTATATGCCTCCCACTTTGTGGGGGCATAAAAAATTATCTGTGTAGATCCTGATCAGACAGCATGGATGTGGAGACTGATATTATATATATATATGGAGAAAAGGGTTAGAATAATTAATAATGCGAGACTAGACTAATGGGTACTCAGGTGAACACTGGAGTTGAACCCCCCCCCCCCACTGTGTTAGAATAACAAAAAGCAAAGTTCAAGAATGGATATAATTCTGTCAGATGTGACCTTTACCTTGAGTTTCCAGCGTGTGAAAGCAAATGAAATTTTCCATGTATAAACTCACTTTTCTTTTAACCCTTAATGGAAACCCCTTTTATCCCATTGTGGACCAGCGTAGATCCAGATCAACTGGCACACCACCTCATCTGGATTTACACTGTTTGATTCTTAGTCAGAAATTACCTAGTGAATTTAACAGCAAGCATTGCAGATCATGATCAGACATCACAGGATTTACACTTGTTGCCCACTGTATTAACCCTTTCCTCCATATATAAGCCTTTTGATGCATGTGCAACCAGTGTAGATCCAGATCAGCCGGCACATCAGGATCTGCACTAGTCGCATTTGGTCAGAGATAACCTAACAAATCAAAAAGCGAACAGTTTAGATCCTGATCAGACGGCAGGCATGTGCCGGCTGATCTGGATCTAAACTGTTTGCCCATTAAATAAAGGTGTGTCTATGGTGGAAAGGGTTAAAGGCATAGCCCATGAAAGAGTACATTCTGGTCATTTCATTCATAAAAGTATGCATTCTGTAGATTCGTATTTTTCGAGTTGGGTATGTAAACAATATTGCACGAGACCGAAGGTAGAGCGTGATGTGGTTACATACGCAACGAGAAATAATATGAATCTACAGAATGCATACTGTCATAATTTTCATTTTATTATATACCCTTCTCACTCAAAACAAATTTAAATAAACTAAACAACAAAATTTTAGTCAAAAACTTGATTTACATAATAGCAGAAATAAAAATAGTAACGCGATAGTAAATTTATTAATGGCATAGAAAATTTATGAATGACGTATAAATACCATAAGGTTTGTCAAACTGCGACGGAAATTTCCTATTTTGGAGTTCGTAATGTGCCGGAAAATTACGACAACCTAGTTTGACGTAGTATATGACGTCAATACAACAAGGAAAGCTGGACATTGTTCGATACGGAATTTATAATCTGACGAGTTGTATCAATTTTGCTGATTAACGATGCACTATGCTAAAATCATTCATGGGTATATACCGTATATTCCCTATTAAACGCCCCCGGGGGCGTTACATTTTGCAAAAGGGGGGCGTTTAATAGAGACCAATTATTGAAAAAATGTAGTTTTTAATAATTGTGTTATCGTATTCCGTTGAGTATAACGCGCATTGATGTATAACGCGCACCCATAATTTTTATAAAAATCGGATGTATAACGCGCATCAAAAATCGGCGCGAACGTAAAATTTGGCGCCGATCTGGCCTTTTTGTATTGAAATAAAATATTACAAAGTAAAGAAAATCTTAAATAAACAATAGACAGTAAAACAAATCGGCGCGAATGAGAAAAATCGGCGCGAACGTAAGAAAATTCGGCGCCGATCTGGCCTTTTTGTGTTGAAATAAAATATTACAAAGTAACGAAAATCTTAAATAAACAATAGACAGTAAAACAAATCGGCGCGAATGAGAAAAATCGGCGCGAACGTAAGAAAATTCGGCGCCGATCTGAACTACCGTATTTGTGTCGAAGTAAAATATTACAAAGTAAAGATAATCTTTAAAAAAACAATAAAGACAGTAAAATAAAATCGGTGCCGACATAAGAAAAATTGGCGGGAATGAAAAAAATCGGCGCCGATTTAAGTATTACATTTTGTGCTAGTGTAAAATATTACGAAGAAGAGAAAAACTTTAATAAACAATTAAAATAGACAGTAAAATAACCATTTTATTTCACGCAAACATGTCACCACCTACACCAATGTCATGGTAATTCACTTGTCTACTTTTGAAAAAAGACTGGGGGGGCGTTTATTAGGGGAGGGGCGTTTAATAGGGAATATACGGTAATATAAAATGTTATTTTGGATGTGTTGCTGACACTCATTAACTGAAAACCTTGGATGCACCGGCTGATCTCGATCTACAATGGTCACAAATGCGACATAACCTATGCTTAGAACTTAAAATGATACAGAACATTTCACATTTGTTGATGGATCAAAAGAGATTCTCCAACCTAGAGTCACAAACATTGGATATTCGATACTGCTTCAAAAGACAAAATTCAAAGTAAATGTCGTCTTATTTCTGTTGATATTTGAAGTATATTTATTTTCAGTATACATACTGTAATAAATCTTGCATTCCAAACCATATTATTTTAGTACTTTTTGCCGAAATACGACTGAGGTTTGTTAGAATACAATTTCTTTTTAAGTTAATTCTGCTAAAAACTGCGCAAATATAATGATCTAAACTGCAGGTGTATAGTTAATGCCCGGAGGAAAAAAAGCAGTCTAGAAGTTCAAACATCAAACATTTAAATGCTGTCACGCATTAAAGCAATAAAACCTTACTGCAGTCAGATTTGCCTTTGGGACTTGAAAGTTTAGCTTGTTAAGTAAGAGATTTATATGTAACCAATATCTTTTGTAATGCAATTTGATCTAAGAGAATTTTCCCATTGGTTGAAAGCAAGGCTTAGAATTGTCTAGGAATACATAGATATAGACATCCAATAAGGTTGTTCCCCTCACAGCTTGGCGTGTTGTAGAACATTTAAGACATAACAGAGTCGAGTCTAATCTCTTTCATTTAAAATGGAATTTAAAGCATTTTATTAAAGTTAAAGTACAAAAAATGTTCAAGGAAAGCAAAAAAGACATTTTTTTTTGCGCTGGCCTATTAACCATTTATCCAAAGATATGCATTTTATCACACGGGAGATAAGTGTAGATTCAGATCTGACAGCACATCTGTGCCCACTGACCTGGATCTACATTCAATCGAATTTGTTTGTTGGTCAGAAATAAAGTAGGCAATTTCAAAGCGAATAGTGTAGATCCTGATCTGATGGCTTATATGGTTCTACATTGGTCATCCTCACAATCTAAGTCTGATCTATGGACTGAAGACTTGAAGCTTTCACACAGAAAGTAAATACAGATATTTAATAAATATTCTTCGCCTTTGCTTTTTTAACTTCTTTAAGTAGCTGCCCACAGGCAATAAGATATATAAATTTAAAATTTATTTTTAAATATCAATCAAATAAGAGTCAATGAAATTTAAAGCAAATTACTACTTTTCCAATCTAAGTTTAGATTATTTTGATTGTCAATATTTCCCTTTTGAATTAAATTCTGATTTTAATCAATTCAAATTGAACAGTTAATCTGAAAGACTTTAAGTAGAAATGAGTAACATTTAGTTGTCTTTTTTAATAAGTCATCTTCAAACCCTTTGTTTAACAGGAAAGTTAACTTGCTTAACCCCTTTCTCCATATATACACATTTTTAACATGTGCTATCAGTGTAGATCAGAACAGCCAGCACATCCATGCCATCTGATCAGGATCTGCACTGTCGTTTATGATTCTTTAGGTTATTTCTGACCAAACTGCGTCTAGGGCAGATCCTGATCAGATGGCACTGATGCGCCAGCTTATCTGGATCTACGCTGGTTGCATGCACATGCGTAAAAAGGCATATACCGTATATTCCCTATTAAACGCCCCTCCCCTAATAAACGCCCCCCAGTCTTTTTTCAAAAGTAGACAAGTGAATTACCATGACATTGGTGTAGGTGGTGACATGTTTGCGTGAAATAAAATGGTTATTTTACTGTCTATTTTAATTGTTTATTAAAGTTTTTCTCTTCTTCGTAATATTTTACACTAGCACAAAATGTAATACTTAAATCGGCGCCGATTTTTTTCATTCCCGCCGATTTTTCTTATGTCGGCACCGATTTTATTTTACTGTCTTTATTGTTTTTTTAAAGATTATCTTTACTTTGTAATATTTTACTTCGACACAAATACGGTAGTTCAGATCGGCGCCGAATTTTCTTACGTTCGCGCCGATTTTTCTCATTCGCGCCGATTTGTTTTACTGTCTATTGTTTATTTAAGATTTTCTTTACTTTGTAATATTTTATTTCAACACAAAAAGGCCAGATCGGCGCCGAATTTTCTTACGTTCGCGCCGATTTTTCTCATTCGCGCCGATTTGTTTTACTGTCTATTGTTTATTTAAGATTTTCTTTACTTTGTAATATTTTATTTCAACACAAAAAGGCCAGATCGGCGCCAAATTTTACGTTCGCGCCGATTTTTGAAGCGCGTTATACATCCGATTTTTATCAAAATTATGGGTGCGCGTTATACATCAATGCGCGTTATGCACAACGGAATACGATAACACAATTATTAAAAACTACATTTTGTCAATAATTGGTCTCTATTAAACGCCCCCCTTTTGCAAAATGTAACGCCCCCGGGGGCGTTTAATAGGGAATATACGGTATATGGAGGAAAGGGTTAACATGCAGAAAATTAACGCTAAATGTCTCTTTCAGGTTCAAGTGCAGAAATTTTCAATGCACGTGCATAATTATCTACACCAAAAGCAAAGTTTGACCATAAAATAACTAACAATAAATACAACAAATATTGTTTAAATTCACTTGGTCCACACTTCATTATGAACTGGCAAACATGACTGGAATCACCTTGACATTGCTGTTACATGATGATGCAAGATTTAACATCTTTACCCTTGGAGAAGTCAGGGAGGTCGTGAACCTGGTGTCCGTGACCTTGATATAAATAAAATAGTCTAGGTTGCAACTAGAATGACCTTGACATTTCTGTTATTTGATGACTGAAGATTTAGATTGTTTTTCTTCTTTTGGAGAAAGCCCTGGGAGGTCATAAACCGGGTGTCCTTTACCCTGATATAAATAAACTAGGCTAGTAGGTGATGACAAGAATGATCTTGACATTGCTGTTACCTAATGATGCAAGTTTTCGATTGTTTCTCTTCTCTTGGAGGAAGCTCTGGAAGGACCTGACCATGGTTACCTTGACCTTGATATGAATGAATTAGGCGAGTACTGTAATAACCTTGAGATTTCTATTTCATAAGTTGCACGATGATTCAAGTCTTAGATTGTTTCTTTTCTCTACAAGGAAGCTCTGGGGGGTCCTGATCTTGTGACCTTGACCTTGATATTAATGAACTATGCTGTAGGTGATTTCTGGAATTACCTTGAGATTTCTGTTACATGATGATACAAGTCTTAGATTGTTTCTTTTCTCTTGAAGGAAGCTCTGGGGGGGTCCTGATCTTGTGCCCTTGACCTTGATATGAATAAACTAGGCTAGTAGGTGATTTCTGGAATGACCTTGAGATTTCTGTTACATGATGATACAAGTCTTAGATTGTTTCTTTTCTCTTGAAGGAAGCTCTGGGGGGTCCTGATCTTGTGACCTTGACCTTGATATGAATAAACTAGGCTAGTAGGTGATTTCTGGAATGACCTTGAGATTTCTGTTACATGATGATACAAGTCTTAGATTGTTTCTCTTCTCTTGGAGGAAGCTCTGGGGGGTCCTGACCTTCATGTTCTTTGTGATACTGAGCCAGCAACATCTCTCTGAAAAAAGAAATACTTTGTTTATCCACATATATCATCAACAAAACAAGAGATATGGCATACATAGCCAATTTCCCCACCCACCAATGAAGCATGTAATCTTATATGAGAAATATACAAAAATGGAGAGAGTTAGAGTTATGGTTCTTGGTAAATACATTTAATTTTCAACCCTCTACCACTGTGTTAGTATCAATATCAACTAGAGTGGAACATGAGATGAAACCCATTCCTCCGTAAATTCGCAGTTTTACGTGTGTGCAACCAGTGTAGATCCAGGTCAGCAGGTACATCTGTGCCATCTGATCAGTATCTTCACTGGTTGTTTTTGGTCAGAAATAATCTAAAAAATCAAATAGAGAATAGTGCAAATCCTGATCAGACGGCATGAATGTGCCGGCTGATCTGGATCTACACTGTTGACCCATGCCATTAAAGTGTGTATATGGAGGAAAGGGTAAAGACCACCTCTGTGTCTAAGTACTGTAAAGAGGTGGTCATTTATTATTGTATGGTTTATTTCATAATCAAAAATAGAGCAAATAGGACAAAAAACTGACCTTTGACCTCTGGGCATATTTTTCATTGCAACACGGCCGCCCTCCTCCTCTGCACCATTTTCTCTTTCAAATGTAAGACTGTGATAAGGACCTTCTGAGCCTGCAATTACATGTCATATTTACTTAACCCTTTCCTTGATATAATGCGAATTTTTACACATGTGAGACCAGTGTAGATCCAGATCAGCCGGCACATCCGTGCTGTCTGATCAGGATCTAAACTCTTCGCATTTTTACTCATTAGGTTATTTCTGACCAAAATGCGACAGGTGCAGATCCTGATCAGACGGCAAGGATGTGCCGGCTGATCTGGATCTACACTGATCCCACATGCGTAAAAATGCGTATATATCAAGGAACGGGTTAAAGATTGAACCGATATTTGATGGTTTTCATTTGGGTAGGGAAAACAGTTATGACCAGGGTTGTTTAAAGTGTGCGAAGCCCAAAGGGCTTCTCGCATACTTTAAACAATCCAGCTGTTTTTCATACTTAAATGAAAAATAAATATTGATTCAATCCTTATATTTACACACATAAATACTGTCATTTATACAGCAGTTCTGAGAAGAATTCGTGATATTACAGCTTTTTCGATTGGCTGTTGGAGCAGCCACATTGATGACAAAATGAATGACGGCACGCTTTTTTCGCAGTAACTTGTGGCAAAACGTTCGATATCAGCAATATTGATTTGCATTTTGTTGTAATTATGGCATGCACCCTTTTTATGACTGCAAAATATATGATGCAATTATTTTTATATTTAATGCTTTGTAGAAACATCAAGACATCCAAAGGCATAAAATGAATATGAAAAAACACCAAAAGACATGCAAAGACATACAAATATATGCAACAACACCCTATAGACATGCAAAGACATAAAATGATATGCAAAAACACCCTATAGACATGCAAAGACAGCAGACAGTGACA
>JAZAYU010000042.1:1534716-1570709 GCA_038501625.1 Corbicula japonica
CATATATATTGTTGACAATATATTATTTACTACAATCAACTAAAATAACCTATATTTTCAAAACAAAACTACAAAATACCTAATTGAAATAAATTGATGTAAATTTTATTTTGATTGAAAATTTAAAAAGCTGTTATTAAATGTAACTGGTTTTCTTGGAACATAACATATTTATTAAAGAATATGGATATGGTAAACATGCATTTATAACTATAAGCTATCAGTGTTGACAACTGACCTATTAATAACAAGTTCTACAGCGAATCAAAAACCTTGTTTCAAGTCAATTAAGCAAATGTCAATTAGCCCCTTACTACCGGTATATTGGATATGGCTGTTATTTGTGGGCAATGAGTGTAGATTCAGATCAACCAGCATATTTGCACCACCAGATCAGGATCTACACTTTTCACTTTTTGATTTATTATGTTATTTTTTACCAAGAAGCAAACATAGTAGATTCTTTACCCAATTGGATATGGTTGTTAATTATGGGCCAAGAGTGTAGGTCCAGATCAATCAAATATACATCTGTGCTATCTTATCGTAATCTACACTGTTCACTTTTTATTTATTAGGTTATTATTGACCAAGAAGCAAACAGTTTAAATACTGCTTAGGCATATATATTAAGGGTTAACAAAACTTAAAAAAGATCTTTCCTTATAAAATCACTAACAACAGAGAAAGGTCAATCGTAAACTTCAAATTCTAACTCTACACTGTTAACAATTAACAGAAAAGTCAGTTAGTTAAAGAGCCATTAAAAAAAGATACAAATGTTACATTTGACAGTTAGAAGCAAAATCAAGGCAGAATTTCTGACCAAGCCACTATATACAAGGGTCTGCTGCAGTTAACCCTTTCCTCCATTTACATACCTTTATGACATGGGCGAATAGTGTAGATCCAGATCAGCTGGCACATCTATGCCATCTGAACAGGATCTACACTGTTAGCTTTAAGATTCATTAGATTATTTCCAACCAAGATGCAACCAGTGTTTATCCTGATCAGATGGCAAGTATGTGCCAGCTGATTTGGATCTACACTTGTCGAACATTGGTTAAAATGCCTATATATGGAGTAAAGGGTTAAACAAAGACTAATGGGCACCTGATAACACGCAACATGTGCTTGCATTACCTTCCCCGTCTTGTTTCTTATCTCCCAGCATGCTTTGATCAACAGACCCATCACTGTCAAAGAAATTTTGGCTCTTCAAATGACCTTCACCTGACCCTGACCTTTGTTGTTGCTTGGTAACAGTATCATTGTCATTACCTTGACCCTTGGCCTGTTGTTTCTGGTGTAACTTTGTGGCAGTATCTATAGTAGCATATGGACTCTTATCACCATCATTTTCATCATTGTCATCAGCATCGGCATGTTCCTGTTGTGGTGCAGGCCTGGATTTAGAAATAGACTGTGATTGGTGCACCTCCGCTACAGTGCGGATTTTGTTACTTTCAGGTGTAAGGTAAGTGCCATTGTTTAACTGTGCAGTGCTGGGTGGCGACTGTGTTGGAAGTGGGGGCGATGTGCGGGCTCTGTAAATTTAAGAAATGATAGTTTAAAATAAGGAGCAGCCATGTTTTTGTTGCCTGTGTTCTGTTTTGTTACCTATGAATTTCATACAATGTGGAAACTTTACAATTAATTCATTTACATTTGTCAGGTACTCATGTTCTTGGATTTTGTTGAAAGATCTTTTGGTGAATTTAAATATGATTTAAGGCATTTAACAATCACCCTTTATTCCACAGATACACTGTTGATTCATGGGCAAACAGTGTAGATCCAGATTAGCTGGCACATCCATGCCATTTAATCAGGATCTACACTGTTCCCTTTTAGGTTCATTAGGTTATTTCTGACCAAGATGACCAATGTGGATGTGCTATCTGATCTGGTCCCACATGCATTTAAACACCGAATAATGGAGCAAAAGGTTACGAACACAAGAAAACATCAATTAAGTACATATACCGATAACCACAAAATTTCAAACCCCATTGAAATATCTTTTTGTAAGGAAACATGAAAATAAGATAATGATAATCACAAATTTAAGAACCCATAAAATTGCCACAAAATTTCATTTTCACGAATAACACTGAGAATGGAAACCAGTCTCAAAACTCAAGCATCTGACTGGCAGAAATGGCTACTGGTCACCATTTAAACCAATCAGATGCTAGAGATTTGAGACTGGTTACCAATCTTAGTTTTATAACCTTCAGCCCTGATGAGTTATCAAAGAAAACAAACTAAAAGCATTCCTATTCCATACCAAATTGGCATCATCTGCATTTGTACGACAATTCTACAAAGTCATTAAAATTAAAGTTAAAAAAAACTACAGTTATTCTACTTCTCTTTAAGACAAACATTTTTTTATTTTAAGAAACCGAATTGCAAGGAAGCTTTAGTCGGTCTAATGGCTTTTTGATAGCTGCCTAACCACTAAATGCGTATTTGTTGAATGCATGTTTTGCTAATTATCACATGATTTATTTGACAGAAACATGAAGAAAATGGTCCTTTTAAGACTTCACTAAATGGAAGCTGTTTTAGATATTTGCAAAAAAAGAGTGAAACAGGCATATCAGGTATAGTCGCACTTAGAAATCTGACTTCCCACACAGCCAAAAAGCAGAGAGGAAAAAAAAGCATGTGATTATAAAATGATCCATTTTACATAACAAATAAGGACCTTATAAGGTTATTGCCTTGGAACTGTCACTACAATTTGCCACTGGAGGGGAAGGGGGGGTTAAACCAGGTTCAAGGGTGCACCAACCTCATACTTGTCCAAATAGATTCTCATAAAAACAAACAAGTACAAGTTGTCTTGGTGAACAAGATCCAACCCACCATTCAAATTAACAATATTGCATGCAAAAGCACACAAATATTTAAAACATAAGAAGGTAATGACACTGTCCAAAAAATAACATAAATGCAACAAATTATCTATCAGTCACACATAAGAAGCTAATGGCATTTTCAAAATGTTACCAAATTCAACAAATAAATCTGATTATGTTAACATGCAAAATCATGAAATTATTGCATGTCTGAGAAGCCATAAATGATTGCATCCATTGATAATGACTATCCAAAAATTATTAAAATTTACCATACTCATCCTTTGTCTTTGGACAGTTAAAAATAACTATAATAAATATATTTTGTGTCCCAAAATTAAGTGATGAAAAAATATGTGTTCTAAAAGAGTCCCTAAACATAAGGAGACTGAAAAACAACAATCCTTTGACTGTCCCCCCAAAAAATGGAGAGAAAAAAATTAATTTTGTGAAAAATAATGGTTTCCCAATAATAAAGCTGTCCCAAGCCATAGGATGTTTACGGTAATTAAAATTTAAAAGCATGCATAGTAGAACATTGACATTTTAAATGTACAACAGACAAGCAATTGTGGGTCTTCATTATAAAATCATTTTTTAACACGAATAGATCCTAAAATGGTTCAATGGCGTTCCTCCAACCCACTTTTTAGCACAACAATTTTTAATTTTCATGGGGATTTTGACCAGAAAGTTGGAAATTGTTATGAAACTACCTGATAGCTCCGCTTAAAAAACCCCCTTTCTTGAAATCTTGCATAAAGCCAGGACTTTTTCACTGCCAGATGCCCTATAATTAATTTCTGGGGAAAACGGTGTCATTTTTTCTCTAAAGGGGAATGAAAAAACCTGATGTAAAGTGACTTTTTGGGAAAAACTGCATCATTTTAAAGAAATTTCAGAGGGGAAGGCGCCCATAAACAGCCCCTGCAATACAAGAAAAAAAAGCCCTGCAAACCCTGTTAAAAACATGTTATCTGTACCCAAGATCATAAAACTGAGATTGGAGAACAGTCTCAATTTTCTTGTATATGAATGGTCCATTTAGAGACTGGCCTCAATTTCAACAAATCAGACGCTTGAGATTTGTGACTAGTCACCAGTCCCAGTTTTATAAGCTTGGGCCTTGTTCTACTTACCTTCTTCCTTGATGTTCATCATTATCATCATCTGAGTCATCTGAGTCATCATCGTCATCATCCGAGTCATCTTCAGAGTCCTATAGAATAAACAAGCTGTAAGTAGCACATAACCAATCATTTTGATGTTCACCATTTATTTATAAAAAATGTGACAATCAATTATTTTGTCAAATTTTCTGTTAACCCTTTCCTCCAAAAATACATTTTTTACGCATGTGCAACCAGTGTAGATCCAGATCAGCCGGCACATCCATGCCGTCTGATCAGGATCTGCACTGGTCGCATTTTTGTCAGAAATAACCTAAAGAATCAAAAAGCGAACAGTTTAGATCCTGATCAGATGGCACAGATCTGCCGGCTGATCTGGATCTAAACATTTCATCCATGCAATAAAGGTGTATCTATGGAGGAAATGGATAAGTAGCACATAACCAATCATTCTTGGTATTCACCATTTATATATAAGAAATGTGACAATCAAGTAATTCTCAAATTTTCTGTTTATAAATATTGCATAAACCTTTTCTGTTAATATATATCATACAGCTTTTATTGTGTGTGCAACAAACGTAGATCCAAATCAGCCAGCACATCCATGCCATCTGATCTGGATCTGTAATGTACACTTCTTGATCAGAAATAACCCAATGAAATTAAAAGCAGACAGATTAACCCTCTACTCCATATATACACCTTTTTACACATTTTCAAACGGTGTAGATCCAGATCAGCCAGCACATCCATGCCCTCCGATATTAATCTTCATTTACAGGTTTTATGGAATTTGGAGTACAGGGTTAAAGGGAAAGACACTGGTGTGCCTCAATTGCAACATTTCAGTGAATAAATAACAGCAGTTTTACAGTTACTTGTCTTGCTTTTCTCATGCCTTATCCCCTATATTTCATTGACAGTAAACCAAAATTACCGATGTCTTTAAGGAATTTTGAAGAGGATGAATGAAGTTACATTCCTGTGAAGTTTGATAAAAACTGGTCTACTGGTTTCCAAAGAGATGTTGTTTAACCCTTTCCTCCATAGATACACCTTTATTGTGTGGGCGAACAGTGTAGATCCAGATCAGCCGGCACATCCTGTTCACTTTTTGATTCGTTATTTCAGACCAAAATGCAACCAATGCAGATCCTGATCAGATGGCACGGAGGTGCCGGCTGATCTGGATCTACACTGGTCCCACATTCGTAAAAATGTTAATATATGGATGAAAGGGTTAAAATGCAAAAATCTGAAAATTTCAAAAATAAATCACGGAAGACAAATTTTTTCCAAAACTGGGCTGAAGGTTATAAAACTGAGTTTGGAAACCAGTCTCAAATCTCAAGCATCTGATTGGCTGAAATGGCGACTGGTGCCATTTCAGCCAATCAGATGCTTGAAATTTGAGACTGGTTTCCATGCTCAGTTTTATAACCTTGGGCACTAAGCTCATTTTGTCAACTTAGTGCAAAAACAATATAAGTACAATTGAAATAAGAAGAATTGAAACGATTTTTGCACTAAGGTGATGATTCATACTTATTTCTAAATAGACTGTGTCCTCAGGACACTGATGCCCCCATTGCTGCAGATTTGTAACAAACTTGTGTATCAGGTATTAACAACATGTGGTCACCATGACTAGTGGAGTAAGTGCCACAAAATTACTAACATAAACAAAGGGCCATAACTCTGGTAAAAATGGTGGCAGCATAAAATATTTTCTGTATGATCATCTACACATCCTGCTTGATCATTTGTGCAAGTCTGAAATAAATCTGCCTTATAGTTAATGAGGAGTTGATGCCACAAGATTTGGAGGATCTACAAACCCATGTATGCATAATTATATAACCGGGGTCTCGTTTTTGAATTAATACATTACTTACATAAAGATACTTGATTTCAATTAGCACCATACTGTATATAATTAGTGTTACAAATCTTGTCTGAGTTTCTCTTTCAACCTGCAGACCAAAACTAAATAACATATGGCTTTTCAGATGTTGATAAACATCAAAGACATTATTAATGGATTCATTTGCATAATATCAATTTTTAAAACATTTTCATTAGCAGGTTACACATATACATATCAATGAGTGCAACTCTAAATGCCTCCAACTTAGTGGGAGCATAAAAAAGGCTAGCTAAGGGTTGAAGGTTATAAAACTGAGTTTGGAAACCAGTCACAAATCTCAAGCATCTGATTGGCTGAAATGGCGACTGGTTGCCATTTTAGCCAATCAGATGCTTGAGATTTGAGACTGGTTTCCATGCTCAGTTTTATAACCTTGGGCAAAGGATGGACATACCTCCTCTGAACTGTCTTCCTCTGATTCTGTAAATAAACAACAAAGATACATTATAGTGTGTAACTGATAATTTGACAGTCATGTGACACAGATGTAATGTAATGAAATGACACAAAATGTTGAACAGATAACATTGATTATAATGCATTTTGCAGTAAATATATTAATATGTAGTCACAATGTGTAAGAAAATATCCATTTAGTTAAGACTTTATAAACCCTGCACACTGCACAAGTAGTGCTAGAGTAACTATAAATTTTAAACAAAGCTATTATTTACAAATGTTTAAGTCATTATTTAACCATGAACTCAATAGATATAGTCACTTTTATGGCATCGGTGTACACTGTTGATCCAGATCAGCTGGCATATCTGTGTCATCTGATCAGGATCTACTTTGTTGCTTTTTGATTCATCAAGTCATTATTGACCAACTAGTGTAGATCCTGACCAGACATCACAGATGTGCTAGCTGATCTGGATCTACATCACGTGATAAAACCCATATCAGGGGTTCCACTAGCTACTGAATCTCAAGGGTCATTTGTCCATTTTTAACCCTTTCCCGTACAGACACACCTTTATTGCTAGGGCGAACAGTTTAGATCCAGATCAGCCGGCACATCCGTGCTGTCTGATCAGGATCTAAACTGTTCGCTTTTTGATTCATTAGGTTATTTCTGACCAAAATGCGACCAGTGCAGATCCTGATCAGACGGCACGGATGTGCCGGCTGATCTGGATCTACACTGGTCGCACATGCGTAAAAATGCGTATATATCCAGGAATGGGTTAAGGGATTCTCTCAATTGTAAGCCATAAATACCCCTAATTTAGGGAAAATTTCAAGGGTCATCTCGTGGGTCAAATGGAACCCCTGCCATATACATGGAGTAAAGGGGTTATCGCGATACGATTTTAAAATGGGTCTAAAACACACATTCTAGTTACAGAAGTAACACTGTAGACTATAGGTAATGACTTACCCTCTTTTTCCTCCCGGGCTCTCAGCTGTTGTTCATACATAGATAAATGTTTCATATCATCTGCAACATTTGGATTCATCCTGAAATTTAAAAAATTAACTCTTTTTTCCATATATATGCATTTTAATGCATGTGCAATCAGTGTAGATCCAGATCAGCCAGCACATTTATTCTGTCTGATTAGGATCTGCATTGGTTGCATTTTGGTCAGATCAAGTTGTAAACTGAATATTAAATAAATGCCCCAGTACATTGATCATAAAGGGTTAAATTAAGTCTTTCACAAACAACTTGAAAATGCTATGTTTAATGAAAATTTATTGGCTTGTGAAGATTCTTTATTCATGCATCAATTTTTACCATGGGACCATAGCAATCATAAAACAGCTTTCCGTTATCAAAAACTTCAAAACTAATATCCCAAGTGAGCCAGCTATTTTACTACAATCTCTTTTTATTGTCCTGATGGGAGATGATATTTCCTATTTTGCAGAATTATCTGAATTTACAAAAATTCTCACGAAGCCTGAAATTTACTATAATACAATAACATGGCAGAAAATCACCATTAAAATTTGTTATCGGTTGAGTGCAAAACAGTTGTAACAGCATTCTTTTTTCATTTATAGTTACAATTGTTTTGCACTCAATCCGCGCTTTGAGTCTTATCATATCCCATTTAATATTGTATGTAGATTACTGAAAGTAACTTTGATTTTTTTTTTAATTTAATATCCTTATTTTGTTTGCACTTCATCTTGCCCTACAAATAACTGTTTTCTGGGGCAATAGGTAAATTTAAAGCTTTTTTAAATATTGTACTGAAATTGTACCATATTTCTTTGAGTCTTATCATATCCCATTTAATATTGTATGTAGATTACTGAAAGTGACTTTAATTTTTTTTAAATTTAATATCCGAATATTTTTGTTTGCACTTCATCTTGCCCTACAAATAACTGCTTTCTGGGGCAATAGGTAAATTTAATGCTTTTTTTAAATATTGTACTGAAATTGTTCCATATTTCTAATGCCCTGAAGCTAAGTATCATCAAAATACTTTGTTTGATTTTTAATTTAACATAGAACTAAAATAATTTTTAAATTTCTGAAGATACACTGCATACTGGATACAATGTTATATAACTAAGCATGGAAACCAGTCTCAGATCTTAAAGGCCTCCCATTGGTCAGTTTAAATAATGTGCTCATTTTCATCCAATCACATTGCTGGTATTATAATATAGGAGATCGCTCTTTTTTAACCTTGGTTCTCCAGTGCCCAAGATCATAAAACAAAATCTGGGGACCAGTTTAAAATATAAAGCATCTGATTGGCTGAAATGGTGACTAGTGGCCATTTCAGCCAATCAGATGCTTGAGATTTGAGACTGGTCTTTATTTTAAGTTTTATAACCATGGTACTCCAGGCTGTGTGGTTAACAGCTGCTTGAGATTTGAGACTGATATCAAATCTTAGTTTATGATCTTAAAACCTGGCTATGTGGTCAAAATCATTATGGCCATCTGTTTGTCAAAATCATTATGGCCACCTGTTTGTCAAAATATTTACAAAAGGGATAAAATCTCAAGCTTGTTCTTAATTCTAATAGTGTACTTTGATTGAAATTTTAGTGGACCTTTCATAACCAACAAACTTATGAAAACATACATTCTATTAAGGGGATTATTTGACAAGGAATTTATTAAGCCCTTAATTTATTATCCCAACAAGCATATCTTTTCTATAGTTATTTTAAGGTTAATCTTAATTCCACATCCATTTAGTAATTAACACATTCTATTAAATAGAATAAATAATAAATAAAGTAAAGCAGATTGGATGGATATCCAAAACCCTAAGTACCCAGGGCAAAAGATCATAAAACTAAGATATGAGATAATGTCTACAGATTTACTTTTATGATCTTGGAGCCTAAGGTCTGACCGGGTGGATAAGCTTTTTAAATGCGACATTGTTTACATTCAGTACAAGCCCCTTAACAGGGGGATGACATGTTATTCTAACCCCAGTGACACTAAATGTCAATTTGGGAGATAATTAGTTTATTAACAATTGTGACAGTTTTAAATAAAACAAGATCAAGATTTTAATTAAACTGTACAATATGAAATGATGGCCAGAGGGAAAGGGTGAAAACATTAAAATTAAAATAATTTTATTAAAGCAATAATAGCTAATTGTACTACTGATAAAAGTTTTTCAAAGGATGGTAAAAAATGATAAATTATTTTTTTTAATTAATTTTAAAAAAGAGAGAGGTCTAAGTGATATATGAATTGTGACATATGAACAAGGATGGATAAATCAAAATTTCTTGGAGTTTCCCTGGATATCAAGACAGGTTTGTAAAATTTAAAATAATGACTACGATATTATTTTAATGCTTTTATTTTTTCTTGATTATGTTCTTTGTATAGGATAGAGTCTTTTAAGATGTACGAAATGAGTGCAGGGAGAGGAGGCTTCTATTTCCTAAAGAAACATCTTAATAGACCCTCTTCTACTTAAAAGTCACCCTACATTTGTTTATTTTTTTTATTTTTTGTAAATTGTTTATTGTAAATAAGAACATGTTGAAGAGTTAAATTGCAATAAATCACTGAGGAATTTAGTTCATAGCTTCTGATTGGCTACAAACGTAGGGCGACTTCTAATTTGTTTTAGAATGTTTTAATGCAATAGATCGCCCTATATGTATTTTTATTATTTAATAGTATATTCTCTGATGGTATAATGATTATTTAGGAATAACACCATTCTTGCATGAAGGTGATAATTTCATACAAAGGGCGACTTCTAATTTGTTTTAGAATGTTTTAATGCAATAGATCGCCCTATATGTATTTTTATTATTTAATAGTATATTCTCTCATGGTATAATGATTATTTAGGTATAACACCATTCTTGCATGAAGGTGATAATTTCATACAAAGAGAAATAAACATTAAACAATTAGTTTTAATAAACTGTTACACTTGGGGGTGAAAAATATTTCTTGCGAATTTAAAATTTAATATAAAAAGGACAAATGATTGGGGGAGGGGCTTTACAGGGAGATGACCCCTTTCAGCCCCAAATATGTTAAATTGTTGATGTGAGTTTAGAAATTTAAATAAAAATTAATGAAAACAGATTGCCCTTCTTCCTTTCCCATTTTGTTGTTGTTGTTGTTTTAAATTCTAGAATTAAAATTAAAATAAAAAAAAAGCTTTTTGGGGACCCTAAAAGACCTGTTGCAGTTGTGGGTAAGGAACCTATGTTTATGTCACCTTAATGGTCATACAATAGGATAAGGTAAAAAAAATACTCTAACAATACAAAACACTGAAAATCAAACTGCAAAACAAAGTGCAGCAATCACCAATAACCTGTACCCAACAGTATTAGTGCATGAGCAGACAAAATACTGAAGTCTCTCAACTCTAACATTTGATTGGTCAAGATGGAGACTGGTACCAATTTCAACCAATCAGACACTGGAGATCAGTGATTGGTTTCCAGTGTCAGTTTTTTATCTTTTGGTCTTCTGCCAAAAATAATAAAAGTACAGTAAGAGAAAAGAACAATTTCTAAACTGTGGCATAAATGATTGGTCCAGCCCAACTGGCAATTAGACCATTGAGGCTCGGTTTAATGATTTTAGGCACTGTTGCCAAGATATGATTTGAAATTGGAGACCAGTCCAGGGCTGAAGGTTATAAAACTGAGTTTGGAAACCAGTCTCAAATCTCAGCTTTATAACCTTCAGGCCAGAACTCAAGTCCCAATATCTAATATATTTAAGTTGCAGACCATTCTCAAAACTCTAGCATCTGATTGGTCAAGTTAAGAGTCTGGTAATCAATTTCAACTATGAAATAATACTGGCAACCAGTTTGAGTTATAAGACCTTAGGCAGATGTTTTCTAATTCAACATGATTAACAGTCACCAAAAAGCAAATACACTGCATTTTATTATCACTTTACTCAATGAGTACAGCTTATATTTATGTGCAAGAAGGGTAGATCAATGTAGTCTGATTTGAATAAACAATCAGGTCACTCTATATTAATTAGATTATTTTGGACCAAGAAATGATAAGTGTAGATCCAGATAAGATTGCATTGGTGTGCTGGCCGATCTGGATTTACACAGGTTGCCCATGTATTTGAAGGTGTATTCATAGAATAAAGTGTTTAATCAAACAATTTGCATTGTTTACCTCACTTTTTGGTTCTTCTTTAGATCAGCCCTAAAATGTTAGCATATGATGTAAATATTAGCAATAACACCAATTTCTTGGACCTAAAGTTGCACTTGAAAGGGACATAACACAAAAATAGTGAAAATGAAGTTACCATTCTATTCAACACCAATGGTTGATATATTCTAAGTATAAGGTGAATAGAACAAGTACTTTGAATCTTATAGGGAACATTAACATTTTCCTCCATATATAAGAATTTTACGCATGTGCGACCAGTGTAGATCCAGATCAGCCGGCACATCTGTGCCGTCTGCTCTGGATCTACACTGGTCACATTTTGGTCAGAAATAACCTAACAAATCAAAAAGCGAACAGTTTAGATCCTGATCTGGATCTAAACTGTTTGCCCATGCAATAAAGATGTATCTATGGAGGAAAGGGTTAAGTTTCCTATTAAAGTTGGGTGACTACCTGCTGCCGCCACCGCCCAACAATAGAATCTCTAGTAGTCTATTGCAGGTGACACAAAAACTATGTTTATCATGGTTATTTTTGAGCCTTGTCTGTATTAAGAAAGCCAATATTTAATATTTTTTTATTGTTAAAATAAATATCAACTCAACTTGGTACAAAGTAACATTAATTCAACACGGTATTCATGAAATTTTCTTTATTTAGAATTCGCCATTAACAAAAAACAACTATGAAAAAATGCCATCCATGCCATCTAAACTGAATCAACACAAGTCACTTCTCAATCAGAAATAACATAATAAATCTAATGAATCTAGCATGGAAGTGTTCTGGATCTACACTGTTCACTCACGGACAACAGACATATCCCAAAGAGTAAAGGGTTAAAACTGTAAAACTAGTGAGCCACTTATAAAATCAAGGACTTCACACTCTAACCATAAAATCAAGGACTTCACACTCTAACCATAAAATCAAGGACTTCACACTCTAACCATAAAATCAAGGACTTCACACTCTAACCATAAAATCAAGGACTTCACACTCTAACCATAAAATCAAGGACTTCACACTCTAACCATAAAATCAAGGACTTCACACTCTAACCGTATTAATTTTTTTCAGAAACAATGTTGCCTGATCATCTCAGAGATTCCAGAAAGAGAAGGTCGCCATTGGGAATCAGAGATGATGACACACAACATGTTCTTACCAAGATATGCAGGAAGACTCTTGGCGAGTTATCTGTTTATGAAAATAATAATGACCTCAACAGACCAGTGCAACCAACTAAAAAAACCTGGAACAAACCTGTGTTTGAAATGGAAACCACAAACACATCAGACAGACCAGTGAAATCAACTAAAACAACCTGGAACAAACCTGTGTTTGAAATGGAAACCAGAAACACATCGGATATTCTGAATAACATGAAGGCTTATGGTGCTGATGACACTGCGTATAGCACCACCAAAATGTTTGAAACAGACAAAGAGAATCGGAACTTTATATCAAGACAAGCACTTATAACTGAAGAGCATGAGCAAACTTATCTTAAAATTAAAGCACGTGAAACTATGCCGAATCAAACAGATATTAAGTATATTTGTGGTGAATGCCGTCAAAGTTTCAGTTCAGGAGAAAAGATGACCGCTCATTTTAAGTCATGCAAGATCATAAGATGGGATGTACCCTTGACTATTGGGTTCAATAATACACAGAAATCACATTGTAAAGTAGCAGAAGCAGTAAACAATGACAAGGAACTTTCAGTCAATGCAGATAAAGATATTAATAAAGGAAAAGTAAGCTTCCGAGATTTTACCATAGCTCCCCATGATAGTGACTCCTTAAGAGCAATAAGCATACTATCTTCTAAGCATAGTATAGAAGCAAATGACTATACGAATGAGCAACAACCAAACATGGTCATGGATGAACTGTATGCTGGTGAATTTGATACCACTGAAAAACGGTCAACTCATGAATCTCAGTATCAAAGTAAAATGGTAAATGAAGATGAAAATGAACCAACATCTATTGTCAATGACTTAGAACTGACCTATACACCCAGAGGTATCAACAATATTAATGACCGGCATCTTGACATGTCACAATCTAATTTAAAGATGACAGAATCACTCCCTAGACAATTAATATTTAACGATGAGATGCCTGTGCTTGTGGATGAACGCTTTCCAGACAAAGACTCTTTTCTTGGCCAATCTAATGTCATTGATAGGTCACCGCCTGTACTTGTGCCAGAAAGGCATGTGGCATTTAATGAAGAATACAAGCATCTATCAGACCACAGAGATGTTTTACTGCCTAACAGAGACGATAAGTCAAATTCAGCAAACACTCAAAATGAAACCAAAGTGATTGGTAATTCTAAAGATGACAAAGGAAGTGAAACGATTTCTAACATATATTTTTATCATGAATTTAATACTAAATTATGTGATCAAACGGAACCAACTGAAAAATATTCTGAAGAAAAAGTACAAAATATGAACCACAATAGGCAAGAATTCAAAAGTAATGTACCAAATATTATAAATCCCAATAGGCAAGAATTCAAATGTAAGAAATGTTCAGTAACATTCAGCACTCCCCTTTGCTATGTGAACCACCTGATCATGAACCATTATCCAAATTATGAGAAACAGAATTTCATCAAATGCCCATGTTCAAAATGGAACAAGCTGTACAATGTTTATAACAACAACTCTCTAAAGAGTCATCTGCAAAGCAGCCATGATTACAGTGAGACTAAATGTTTCTCTTGCAAAACGGACTTTCTGAATTTCTCCGAACTGCACAAACATTTTCAAGAATGTGGTTCTGGTAAATTAAATGGGAAAGAGAATAACCTCCAGTGCCAATGGTGTCGCTGTATGCATGTCGTAGATAACAAAGCTGATGTAGAAACAATTTTAGAAGAAATTGAACAAAATGAAAAGAACCTTGACAAGATGACAGAAAATGATCAAACTTATGATGAACAGTATACTAAAATGCCCATCACTCCTGAATTCAGCATCAAATTGCAATATGGAAAACAGCCTACAGGAAATGTTACAAAACCCCGAACAAGACATGAAGTCGCTAAAGATATAAAAGAGAAAATGTGGTATGATGGGAAATGGTTTCTATGTTCACTCTGCTATGCCCAATTTGATCAGTATGTATGCTGTAAAGACCACATGCTAAAAGTTCATAGTTCCAATTTTACATATCCAGCAGGATCTGAAGTGTTCCAATGTCCAATGTGTGTTTCCATTTTTCACAATACTCACTTTCTTAAAAAACATCTGACTGAATTCCATGCAGTGTCAAAATTCCAGTGTAACAAATGCAAATCCAAATTTAATTGCCAAGAGGAATATAACCACCATCAGAAATATTGCAGAAAGAAAATAACTCAAAACTTTTATAAAAGAATCTCTTGTTTGCATTGCGGAATCATCCATTGCTGCACTGTTGACAATGGTGAGTATGAAAATATAAAGAAAGAAGATCTACTTCGCAAAAGTGAACATGCAGAGGATTACAGAAGAAAAATTGATTTTCTGCAAGAAATTAAACTAAATGATAAAAATGACATTAATAGTGCAGCTGTGAAAAAAAATAGATCATTGACAAGTATTATAGCATTTGACGGAGAACAAAGAATACATGAAAATGTAGCCTGCCTCTTTTGCAACATCAAGTTTTCACATAAACAGTGTCTTTCAAAGCATTATTATGAGAACTGCCCATCAGCTGTTTTATCCTCACTGCGAAAGTTGTCGTCTTGGATTTGAAGACAGGCTTACACTGGAACAACATGCTAAACACAGTGTTAGATCATCAAAGCAAACATACACATTAACCCTTTCCTCCATATATAAGTATTTTTACGCATGTGCGACAAGTGTAGATCCAGATCAGCCGGCACATCAGAGCCGTCTAATCAGGATCTGCAGTGGACGCATTTTGGTCAGAAATAACCTGATGAATCAAAAAGCGGACAGTGCAGATCCTGATCAGATGGCACGGATGTGCCGGCTGATCAGGATCTACACTGTTCGCCCATGCAATCAATGTCTGTCTATGGAGGAAAGGGTTAAAGAAATCCACCTGCCAACTTTGCTTCCAAGCCCATGAGGAATGCAGCTCTTTTGGAACCATGACAAATTGTCAACATTGTCGAAATGGATTTGTAGCAAGAATCACTTTTTCACAATGCATTTTCTCTCAATAATGTGCCGCTTGTGTCAGCTTTTTAACATGTTTAAATGCCTATGTGAAGAAGGCTGTACACTTTAATGGTCATATGCTTGAAAGTCATGCAATTGTTGGCCAAAAACTTGATAGTGATCACCTAATTGACACAGATGGGGTGAGCGCAGTTATATGTATACTTCTCAAAATTTGATAGGGATCGCTTTTCATGTTATCCCGAGTTTCTGACCCCTTTCCAAGTTTCAACGCTGTACCCCTTCAATAGTTTGTCGGCTCATTCCTTTTTTTGGCACAAACCTGATGACAAATGAACGAATTTTCAGAATCCTAGCAACTATTTTAACTTCTTAACCTTATTTTAGGAACAAACACAATTTTAAAGTGATCCTTATCAAATTTTGAGTAGTATAGTTTTATTACTTCCCATATAAGGCTCAATCAAACATAGCCTGCAGTATTTTCACAATGGTAATGTTCTGTACCTGCAAAATTCCCTTTTCATCTATTTCAAAACATCTAGTGTACACAGCATGGCAATTATTTAATAATCTGAGACAAAAGAGATTTATGAGACTTATGTGTGGACAAATAGCTGTAATTATCATATAAATTGTCTAATACTTTTAGACCTAGACAAACCCAAGTCATGTTAATGTGCTAATAGCCAAGTAAACCATTTCTAACTTAATGGTTTCGATACTAATTATTTTTGCTAGACTGTTTATTAATGTACCAGGTTTCTGTACACAACTTTCCTTCGAATAAGTTAATCTTTTTCTCAAAATATGCTTGCGCAAACAGTGTAGATCCAGATCAGCTGGCACATCCGTGCCCTTTGATCAGCTTCAGCACTGTTCACTCTTTGATTTATTAGGTTATTTCTGACAAAAAGTGAACAGTGCAGATCCTGATCAGACAGCATGGATGTGCTATCTGATCTGGAACTACATTGTTTGCCCATTGGATAAAAGGCATTTATATGTAGGAAAGGTTTAACATAAAACTTAGGTATCAGCCAGAAATATCACACAGTACAGGCTAACACTTTACCTGCTGAGTAATGGACCAGTCGCCATTTCAGCCAATCAGATGCTTGAGATTTGAGACTGATCTCCAGATTTAGTTTTATGATCTCCAGACCAGTCTATTCATTGCTTTATAGACACTTTTTGACTGATCTGTTTAACCATTTACTCCACATATACACATTTTAATGCATGTGTAACTAGTGTTGATCCCAATCAGTCGGCACATCTGTGCCATCTGATATGGATCTTCAATGTTCACATCTTGGTTTAAAATAACCTAAAAATCAAAAAGCGAACAATACAGATCCTCATCCAGATATTTTGTTTATATTTGTATTTTTTTTCCATAAATTTAACCCTTTCCTCCATATATACGCGCTTTTACGCATGTGCGACCAGTGAAGATCCAAATCAGCCTGCACATCCATTCCGTCTAATCAGGATCTGCACTGGTCGCTCTTTGGTCAGAAATAACCTAATAAATCAAATAGCGAACAGTGCAGATCCTGATCGGACGGACGGCACAGATGTGCCGGCTTATCTGGATCTACACTGTTCACTCATGCCACAAAGGTGTGTATATGGAGGAGAGGGTTAATAATACATGAACTTGGGTTTAAGCCTAAATCATACTTTTATATATATTTATGCCTAACTGTATCTTAATGTATTTATTTTAACCTAGGATTTGAGTTTAAAATGTAGCTAATTTGTGTATATAACAAATGTATTGTTGCTGTTTTATTGCTGAACTGTATTTTGAACTTTAAATATAGAATCTGTTACTATTTTGCTTGGCTGTTAAATAAATTATTTGTGATATAGCTTTATTTTTTATGTATATAACTGCCAAAGAGTACAAACCTTTGCATAAGATCATTAAACTAAGATTGGACACCAGTCTCAAATCTAAAGCAAAACTCGAGCATCTGATTGGCTGAAATGGAGAGCCCAAGATGATCTTGGGCCCAGAAAATTGAAAGCCAGTGTCCAATCTCCGACAGCTGATTGTTTGAAGTCAAGATCAGTCGCCAGCTATTAAACATTGCTACAAATTTAGCTAGCAGAAATTAGTTCAAATTTCAAAATCTCTCATGTCAAAAAGTACATTTAACTAAGAGTACATTTTATAGCTTATTAATAAATTAAAATTTTGCCTTTAGGCTGAATATACAAGTTCAAGCAGTTTACCTTGAACTTTTACAGAAATATTGTTTAACCACAATATGCTACGAATTTCGATTTCAAATATATATTGCCCCAGCAAGCAACCTCTCCATACATCTTAACTGCAACACTTCAAAAGACGCCGATCATGTTTTATGTCATGCGACTACTGTTAGAACTGCTGTTCCAGTCAGAAGACACTGCATTCTATTTCCAAAAATGTTTTGCTGTCAATCAAATTGTTGTCGCTGTGGATTCATTCTCTTTGAAGATGATGGTGAAATGAAAATTTCATTTTCTAATGATTTGAATGGTACATGTAGGACTGAATCAATGAAACTAGATGGGTGTTCAGTTGAACACTTGTGTCGCCCTCTGGTGCGATGTCGGAATAAAAATGCAAGTACAAAATGGGGCATAACTCCATCACATGTGACCTTGACCTTGAGAATCTGGCATCATCTCGAGCGTGTTGTCATAAGCAATATAATTTGAAAGTTTGATAAAGAAATATTAAGAAATGGCAAAGTTATAGCCAACGTTAAGTTTTCGTGACGGACGGACGGATGGATGGACCGACAGACGGACAAAGCGATCCCTATGTATCGCAGTTTCTTCGAAAGGGCGACACAAAAAGTTGTGGCTTAAAGTAAAGCAACCTGGAGGTGTGATTAACTAGGAACAGTGTTATGTCAATTAAACTTTCACACTACTTTTCAAAGTAAATAGCATTCACCACAACATGCGTTTGATGTTTTGGTGGCAAGCTAAATGTGACTGAAAGCGAACTTTGTAGTATCTTACCTAGGCAAAATATTTTTGTGGATTTACTGCAACAAATAATGGCCACAAAGCGGATGTGAGTAAATAAATAACAAAATTCATATTCCAAGGATTTCTTGATGTTACCATTCTTTTATAACAGACTTCCACAAAGTCAGACCAAAGGACCTGTCTGGTAAAATTTGGGCTGGTCTTACACATTTTCTAAAGTTATCAGACCAAGTGTCAGACAAAATTTGAACAGCTGATTCCTTTTTATTATGTTTTGGTCAGACTGAATTTGTTTTGGTCAGACAGATTTTCACATCTCGTCTGACCAAATGTCTGACTCTTTTTTCAACTTTCCGAACGTCTGTTTTAAACTTTTCTTCCAAAGACACACCTTTATTGCGTGGGCAGAAAGTGTAGATCCAGATCAGCCGGCACATCTGTGCCATCTGATCAGGGTCTGCATTGTTCGCTTTTTGATGTGTTAGGTTATTTCTGACCAAAATGCGACCAGTGCAGATCCTGATGAGATGGCATGGTTGATCTGGATCTACACTGGTCGCATATGCATAAAAAGGCGTATAAATGGAGGAAAGGGTTAACAAACTATTTATTGAAGTTGGTCTAGACAGGTATAGGTATTTATTATTATGTGGGGTTTGAATGGCTTCATTTATCAGTACCCTAGTACAAAGTAAGCCAAACTAAAGCCCATGCGCAATATTATGATACCACAATACTTGGTTTACCAAACATTTTTGTGACAGTACTAAAACATTCTACAAGGAAATGACAAAACTGATGAGGTGTAGTATCAAAATCAAAATTGTCACTTATGGCAGATTTATGCTTAAATGTCATGTCTTTAATGTGGCCAAGAGCATTTGGTCTGGTACTAAGCTGAAGTTTCCTTTTAACTCTTTCCTCCATATATATGCATTTTTACACATGTGCGACCAGTGTAGATCTAGATCTGCCAGCACTTCAGTGCCGTCTGATCAGAATCTGCATTGGTCACATTTTGGTCAGAAATAACCTGACGAAACAAAAAGCGAACATTGCAGATCCTGATTAGATGGCACAGATGTGGCGGCTGATCTGGATCTACACTAGCTGCCCACGCAATAAAAGTCGTATCTATGGCATAAAAGGTTAACAACCTTAAACATATAAAACATCATCAACTCTACATCAAATCTGAGAAAAAGGCATTAATAAAAAATCTGACTTGAAATCAAATTAGAACAGCTTAGAGCCTCCTATCCTACATCAGTGTTCTAATTACCAATCTGTTCAAGACATCTGATTTTATCAAATGAATTAATGGTGTCAGTGGCTCCTAGTCACGCCACTTGTATGAAAGACAAATTGAAATCTAATTCATAACCGGGACCCAAATCATAAAACTGAAACTTTAGATCAGTGCCCAAGGTGATAAAACTGAGCATGGAAACCAGTCTCAAATCTCAAGCATCTGATTGGCTGAAATGTCAACCAGTCGCCATTTCAGCCAATCAGATGCTTGAGATTTGAGACTGGTTTCCAATCTCAGCTTCATAACCTTCAGTCCAGTCACAAATCTCAAGCATCTGGCAAGATCAAACTGACAAAAGTTTCCAAATGGACTACAGTTAGCAGACACCTGTATTCAGCCACCACTTGTCTTAAAAAGCCAGTTTGAATATTTCCTAAACTGACATTTTGTTCTCATTTTTACCTGTCTCAGTCACTCATTTGGATGGCTGCTTATTGCAAGTTTGACTGTAATCAAAAGCTAGAGGAATTTGAGAACAATCTTAAATCTCAAGCATATGATTGGTAAAAAGAATGACAAGTTTCCAAATGGACCAATCAATTGCTAGAGATTTTAAAAATTTGCCCAAGATCATAAAACTAAATCTGGAGATCAGTTTCAAATCTTAAGCATCTGACCAGTCGCCATTTCAGCCAATCAGATCCTTGAGATTTGAGACTGATCTCAAAACTTAGTTTTATGATCTTGGGCCCTGAAACTTGAGAACCAATTTCAAATCTCAAGCATATTATTGGTTAGAAAACTTTCCAAATGGACCAATCAACAGCAAGAGTTTTGACATTGGTCTCCTGGGCCCAAGATCATAAAACTAAGTTTTGAGATCAGTCTCAAATCTTAAGGATCCGATTGGCTGAAATGGCGACTGGTCGCCATTTCAGCCAATCAGATGCTTGAGATTTGTGACTGATCTGATTAAGTTTTATGATCTTGGGCACTGGTCTCCAGGTGCACTTATCTAGGGACAAGGCTCAAATCTCTAGCAAGTGATCAAAATTTAGCCCAAAAATGGTCTCAAAACTGACCTATGGCAATAAAACTGATTCTTGGGTATTTCCAATTAAAATACAAGAGTGCTAAAATGCCACAAAATACGCTTGATGAAGAATTTCCCATTTTTTGTACAGTACTGAAAATCATGAAATTGACATTTTTTGCATTTCCACTCCGTTTCATTTCCATTTCAATTGGCAATGTTTTCCGCTGCGCTTCCATTCCGTTTCCGTTGCATTTCCATTTCGATCAAAACGCTTTTAACTCTGCGTTTCCAGCTTTTTTTCCGTTTCTAGCGTTTCTTCAGTTTCTAGCGTTTCCAGCGTTCCATTTCCGCTTCCGTGCGTTTTTACCGTTTCCACAGTTAAATATTTTCGTTCAACAAATTTCAGTTGTAAATGTCAAAACATGTAGATTTCTATAAAATGTAATTAAATATGGCGAGAAACTTCTGACTGGCGTTGCAAAATTAACATTTTTGCATAAAGACTATGCCAGAATGCGATCCGATCCGGCGAAGGAAAACAATGAGAAATTTTCCATGTAAATGTGGCAAATTAAATGCTTGTGGGACAGATAAGATATGATACATTTATAAAAACTGAAAATCCCTTAGTATGATTCTCTTGAATTCTCTAATAGCAGTATTCATTCGCTCTTGCTTATGATTTAGTTGTTTCTTAAAGAAGAGTCAAAATAAGAATGTCACAATGTACATGTAAATTCCCTAAAATTCCGGTAATTTATCTGCCTCGGGCAAATGTTGCCATGACAACTATCAGTGATATCTACATCTTCTAGGTAATAAAATTGTCAAACCGTTACAAGGAATTATAGTCAGTCAATTATGTAATTAGGTATCAAACTGAATTTGACAAAATCTTTAGAATTATTAATTTGTAAATTTAAAAACAACTACGTTGTTATAAAATTAACAGAAGATTATCATTTTTGTTAGCGACCCTATTTCAGCATGGTAGCATTATCACTGCACGTATGTCAAGTCAGATTAAATAAATTTACTGAATTATTAGCATCAGTTTGCATTGGTAATTTTGAGTGATTTACAGGGCTTCTCATCAGTAAATTGGCCCATTTAGCTCCGGTGATGTAACCCCACGTGCGTCCCGATACGACTGACATCTATCTTCTCTATTCACGGGACATTAATTTCAATTCACTTCATATTAATTTAAATATCTGAGTCAGATGCAAGTGCGACAAGCTATTGTTGTGTTTTGTTTTGTTTTTGAAGCATGCATGCCTATTCGAAAAGTAGTTTGTTTAGATAGAAACTGAAACTTTAGAAACAAATATTTTATACAATTACGCTCAAGTAAATTCAGTGTTGCAATACTACAAAGTGACTAAGCTTTCTAGAGTTACATTGGATATTTGTTCAGTATAAACAGAAAAAATAATCGTACAATGTCCAAGGGAGATAACCCCTTCTTGACTTACGGGAAAGTGCCTACTGTTGATAATTCAAAGGGAGATCACTTTTTCGAAACTTGCTATTGCTGAATAATAATATTTATTATAATAAATATTGGACCAGACATCGTATTAAATGTTGTAGTTTGCGTGTGCCTACACTTATTTGGAAACTAAATATAAACAACAAGATCAGTAATGAATAACAACTATCTACTGGTCAAAGATCATCGCCAGTGAAATCTAATGTAAAAGATCGTACATTATTTTTAATTATTGATAATTGAAAGCCTTTTCATGCAGAAAGGATTATACAAAATCTAAATTTGAAATGTTCAGATTCAAAACAGGAGTTTAAATTGTTGTGATATTTGTTAAATAATTGAATGTTGAAAATGCATAATTCTAATCGCAAGCATCGTGTCATTCATGCGAATCGTTCTTAGACCAAAATTAAAACAGAACACAAATACCACCCACAACGAAACCTTTCACACGCTTTGCGCAAGAAGCATGCATCTTGTGGAAATCAAGTCTTTTTAATTGCACACGTCTGACGCATTGTTAACGTTTCATTGTACGTCATATGTATTTTACGTCATATGTTTATGATGTATTCAGCGAGCAAACAACGTGTATTTCGAACAAATCACGTGGTTTATACCACCAAATATTCAGACATCTGATATTATTGTGGGCGTTTGATTGTAAGTCATATTTAATGACGAATGTTAAATTCCTAAAAACATTATTTTCCAAAGGGCAGATGATGCTGTTTCCTATTTAGTAAAATAAACCATTGCAACATGTTATTTCGTTTTTCATTTCTGAATACCCGACGCAAGAAACAAAATAATGTTGCGTTGTCCATACTTTTTGCTAGATCTCTTCAATATTGCGTTTTAAAGCTATAAAACAAATTAAAAACAAATCTTAAATTATCAGAGATCAAAAAACATGGACGCAATAACATAGGTTCAAGTGAAAAATATATTCATCCGAGGTTCTTATGCATATTCATGTAGCGAAATGTCTACTTTTTCGATAAATGTGTAACAATTGCTCGATCAGCACTGAATAATGGTAAATATTTATACTGATCATTACTTGAAACAAGTGTCCCACAAAGCGTCATTTCGACAACTATTATTTTCGTTAAAATTAATTTCGTACAAAGAAACAGTTAGAACGGTTCTATAAATAATCAGGTGACCTAGAAACGGTAAAATCGCTACTAAATATAAGCGGGCCGTTTCTAGCGTTCCAATTTTCCGTTTCTAAGCGTTCCAAGCGCTCCGATTATAGCGTTTCTACCGTTTCAAGCGTTCCAAGCGTTTTTAGCATTCCGTTGCGTTTCCATTTCAACATAGAGTGAAAAGCGTTTCATTTCCATTTCCACTCCGTTTCGTTTGTCAATTTCGTGATTTTCAGTACTGTACCAATAAAGGGCCATAACTCTGAAGTGTCTGAAGTGATTTGGCTGGTTATCAAATTCGGCTGAGATATATAGCTATAAACATTTTCCCCAAGTTTCATGAAGATCAGTTAACAACTGTTTGAGTTACTGAGCAGACATTGCAGTGGACACTGCCCGCCTGGACGAAATTTCTGTTCCCATAATACAACCTGTCAGCATATAAAAAATCAGATATGGTCAACCTCAACCTATACTCTTATCCAAAGGTCTAGTAATTAAATTCATGATTAAAAGGTATTGCCATTTAATTGTATAGATTAAGACTCAATCAGAGTCTAGTAAATTAACTGCATGGATTTAAAACCTGGTCTGAAGGTCTAGCAAATTAATTGCATAGAAAGAGACATTGGTCCAGTCTAGCAATAAATTGCTTGTATTTATACCCTAGTCAAAATGTGTAGCAATTTAAATGCTAGATTTAGACCCTTATCCAAAGGTCTAGCCAATTAATGGCATGGATTTAACAAGTCTGAATGTCCAGCAATTCAAATAGATGCAGCTAAATGGATAAGCCATGGTCAAATGGCCCAGACATAGCAGAATTGATAGACTGGTGAAAAGGTCTAGCAAGGGTCTGGACCTGGTATGGAGGTCTGGCAATCTAATTTTATAGATTTTAGACTTTAAGGAGAAAACTGTAGACTTACCCAGCTGAAGTTGATGATCTGTTAAATATTGTATCCATTTTTTCTGCTGAAATAGTCATTCCTCTAAAAGAAGAAAAATAAAATCATAATTTAATATAAATCAAAATTTTATCAAGAAAAGCTTTCATTCTTCATACAGCTGTTTTGTCGAAATTTATAAACTGTACTCAGAACAGAATTAACCTGATTAAACTGTGTGATTTTACAGGTTGATCTGGATCTTAACCCTTTCCTGGATATATACGCATTTTTACGCATGTGCGACCAGTGTAGATCCCGATCAGCCGGCACATCCGTGCCGTCTGATCAGGATCTGCACTGGTCGCATTTTGGTCAGATATAACCTAATGAATCAAAAAGCAAACAGTTTAGATCCCGATCAGACGGCACAGATGTGCCGGCTGATCTGGATCTAAACTGTTCGCCCTAGCAATTAAGGTGTATCTATACAGGAAAGGGTTAAATGGTCCCAAAGTGAAAAATTCTGTGATAAGCACTTAGAAGTTTAACAAAAAAAATTACAAAAATAGGAAAGAGTGGTAACCGTTAAATTCATTTGCAATCAAATTTGGCATGCTGCCCCAATTTATTGTATACATACTTCTTTATCATGAATTTCCATTGTTACAGCATTTGTTATTTGCTACATGACAGCCCCAGAAACAAAGAAGACTGTGACCTAAGGACACTGATGACCGCACTTCTGTAGATTTGTAACAAAAATGTTGTATAATGTATGAACAATATAAGGTTATCATGCCTTGTAAATATGGGGGGGGGGGGGAAGTCCCACAAAATTTTATTACTAAAAATAAACAAAGGGCCATAACTGTGAAAATAGCTGGAGGACAAATTCCTAAAACGTCACCCCATAGTACAATACATTGCTGTCAATATAACTGTCTGCCTTTCAGATCTGCTAATATTTCATGTGCTGTAATATGTTTAAAAATGCAATTGCTCATTGATGAAATATTGAATTCAGCATTTATTTGTTCAATATCTCTTTTTGCTTTAAATGATTCATGACTGTAAAAAACCAAAAATCCCACCCATTCAGGGATTCCACTAGCTGCTGAATCTCAAGGGTCATTTTGATTACTTTTAGAGAATTTCACCAATTTAAAGCCAAAATACCCCTAATTTAAGAAGAATGACCAATTAACTAAAATAATAGGGCTCAGAATAAGGCATTTTGAAATTTTGAAAATTAGAGGGTCATCATCAGGGTCAAATGGAGCTCCTGCCTTTACTTACGGTGAGCCGCGGTCAGGGTTGTCCATCCCTGAGGAATCCTCTTCTTCTTCACTGTCTTCCTCGCTGTCATCTGTACTCTCGTCATCATCATCGTCATCATCATCTCCTGAACTCAAAACCGATGTCCGCTGCATTATCTCTTGCGTAGCCCTTGGAGTTCCAGTGTCTAGGCCACGGGCAATTTTTGGTTTATGAAAACCCATTGAACCAGCTTTTCTCACCATCATCTTACGCCTGTGGAAATAAAATGTATTTTCAAAAGTTTACTCCCGTGGAAAATCGATGGTCAAATTACAATCCACTGTGCACAGCAAGATTTAAGTTTACACTCTCACTGAATGTAAACTGCCAACTATTTAAGAAGATTGCCTTAGTTTCCCATTCGACAAATTTATTATTTTAATGTGAGCATCACTGGCATGAAACAGTCACAAGCGGCAAACTTAGTTTACCCGGTATGACCCAAGATGACATTAGTTGAGACACTAGTACAGTGCGTATTTATTTATAGTTATATATCAGTATAACAATACCCAAATGTAAACAACATGTTCACAACTACAAAAACATGGAATGAGAAATAAAGAAAATTTTGTTAAATGATGCAATTATAAGAACTGAAGTTCAATTTTTATGCAAATCAGGTGTAAGTAAGTAAGATCCATGGAAATGCATCAATTTTGGTAAAAAAACAACACCTGAGATGTAACATTGTACAGTCCAACCTGTGCTAAAGACCACCTGTAAACAAAGACTTCTTGTGGATGAAGACTGCATTTAGTTTGTCCCACTGCCTTATTGAAAGAACAAGTTCACCCATGAACAAAGATAACCTGCCTTCAAAAAACACTTTTGGGTTTTTCCCTGATTGGTCTTTGAAGACAGGTTCATCTATATATTGAATCACAACAGAATCAGGTTTTTTGCGAGAGACATACCTCGGTTTTGTTTCTTGAACACTTGACATGGCAGGCTGCTGACCTGCTAAAGGTATGGACTTCCTCTGAATTATTTGAGCCTCTACTTGGGACTCGTTTACCGTCGGCATCCTCTGCAAGTAGAAATATATTTTTTAACCCTTTCCTCCATAGACACCTTTATTGCATGGGCGATCAGTGTAGATCCAGATCAGCCGGCACATTTGTTTGCTTTTTTATTCGTTAGGTTATTTCTGACCAAAATGTGACCAGTGCAGATCCTGATCAGACGGCATGGATGTGACGGCTGATCTGGATCTTCACTGGTCGCACATGCATAAAAAAGCATATATTTTGAGGAGGAAAGGGTTAAATGGATGGCAACGAATAGCAAAATTTGCGTGTGAATATTCAGAAGTGCAAGTATTCGAGTATTCAAGGTTATGTGTGTCTGCTGTTTGTTGTGTGAGTCATTGAATGTGGTTTATAGCTTCTTAAGTTGTTAACATTTCAATTTTAACATTTCCTCCATAGATACACCTTTATTGCATGGGCGAACAGTTTAGATCTAGATCAACCCACACATCGTTGCAGTATGATCAGGATCTAAACTTCTTGCTTTTGTATTCATTATGTTATTTCTGACCAAAATGCGACCAACGCAGATCCTGATCAGACGGCATGGATGTGCTGGCTGATCTGGATTTACACTGGTACATGCCTAAAAATGCCTATATATAAAGGGGTTAAGGGATGGCAACGAATAGCAAAATTTGTATTTGAATAAGTGCATGCATTAGAATATTCAAGGTTATGTGTTTCTGCAGTTTGTTTTGTGAGTCATTCAATGTGGTTTATTGCTTTCTCCAGTGATAAACATTTCAATTTTAATTAATTAAAACTTTCATAAAAAAAAACATTATTCAGCATTACTTTGCACCCCAAATGTAAAAATTATTTGTGAATTTCCAGTTGTTATTTATCTCAAGAAACGATGATAATTTAAATCAATGTGTCACTCAAACTGTCGATCGCTGTTAATGGCAGACAGTAGATAGATTATGACATGTCTTATAATAATACCAGGAGTTTCTGTTTATTGTACATCAAATTTAGGGGAAAATAAATAGTCCTGGCAATATTTAATTGTATTCTTTTGTTTGTCGTATTTGTTTTAAAAATTTAATATTCAAATACTAGAAAAGTATTCAAATGTCCCTAAGATATTGGAATGTTCAAATATTTGTTGCCATCCCTAAATTTTTATAAATCATCAAACCATAACACTAACAGTGCTCTAGCCGAATATCTACTGTGGTATCATTTTATTTTGCACCAGTTTAATATTCAGGAATTTTGCACCAAGGCAATTATGCAAGTTTAAACCCAAGCGAAATTTAACTTTACATAATTATGCTGTGAATTCATTAATATTTACGGACATTAAATTTCATGGTTCTTGAAAAATGAGTATTGTGTAGGTTCTTAAATTGTCTTAATTTGAAAACATCATCATGTTGATGTATATTACTGAAATTCATGTTGTTATTGTTTTTACTAATGTGTCATATTTCATGGTGGTTTAATTTTCATGTATTTAGCTCTAGAGAAAGTGACAGGTTGTTGTGCTTTTACTGTTGTGTCATAATTTCATGGTTGTGAAATTTCACGTATTTAGCACTAAAGAAAGTGAACAAAGTCCAACCCTAGCAAAATCAAACCACAAAATGTCTAATCTTAAACAATACAAGTTCCCAAATGTATGCCCACACAGAAATGTCACTTTGGATGTCTTTGTGAAATTTGCCTAAGCAAAAGTATATGTTACCGAAGTTTTTTGCAGATAAAATGACAAAAAATATCCCTAAAAATAATTGCATTTCGAATATAAATGCTCTGAAATTCAATGCACTAAAAATAACCTCATTAAATGTGCCCTACAAATGAAAATTCTCTGAAAATCTGTGCTCTATGAAAATTCTCTAAAAATCAGAATAAAACTCTACAAATAAAAATGACTTCACAGTATCCTGAAAATTACCGGCGAAGGTCTCAGCTGCGCATGCTCCTCCAAAGGGCCATGTGTGGGCATGTAGTTTCGACTGTTTCCCAGCAGAGTTGTCCCCCCTGACAATCCTCTTTGATAAGCAGGTTGACCTTGACCCCAGAATGGGGAACCTCCATAACCTGTTTGCTGCGACTCTATAGCACGGAACAATTTTGATTTGATTCTTTCACTTGCTGTAATGTTTTCTCCAACATATCTTAGGGCCTCAGAGAAGAAATCCACAGCTTCTTTTCCATGACCCTGATTGTAACTGACAGCCCCTAAACCCTCAAGGGCTTGCCACCGCATGTGACTGTCTCCTGAAATAATGAAGTAATCATACCGACAACTTAAAAAACAGTTTTTTAGAAACCCATCCAACAAACTATATAGTTGTTAAGGGGTTTTTAAAGTATGCAAGAATATATTGCTATTCTGGGTGTCATATTACCTGAGCCATATGCACAGGTTTCTGCAACAAGCTGTATTTATAACAAAGATCTACCTGCAAATGCTGCATTATCACTGGCGTCTTGTTATTTCATAAACAAAGTGACCTTCAGACTTTATTCAATTTGAATTTGTCACAGATTAGCATAAACCCAAGAAAAACATCACTGTGTAATCATATAATTTTCTGAGGCCTTATTTCTGCACCTATCAGTTAAATAACATTTTTGTGCAAACATTAATTCACAATGCATTATTTTCAAAGGAAAAGATAAAATATCATCTGGTTAATATCTGCTAGAGTTTTATTAAAATAACACAACGGTGTGAATTTATGTTTGCACAAAAACGTTATTTATATTAACCCTTTCCTCCATATATTTAGGCATGTGCAACCAATTTAGATCCAGATCAGCCAACACATCTATGCCAACTGATCTGGTTCTGCATGGGTTGCATCCTTATCAGAAATAACCTAATGAATCTAAAAACAAACAGTGTAGATCCAGATCACACAGCACGAATGGGCTGGCTGATCTGGATCTACGGTGTTTGCCCATGCAATTAAGGTCTATGGAGTAAAAAGTTAAACCAACTAGAGAAATATATAAACAGACCACAGCATTATAATCCAAAACATCTCCAGAGCTTTTTTTCGGTCAATTTTATAGCCGATATTCTGTCATGTTTCCAATAGCAAAACATAAACTTTTATCCCCAATTAGAGAAGAAAAAGTCCCAATGGAATCAATTCAAAACTTTCTGAAAAAAACCTTCTTTGCTTGCATCATTTCACTAATAATAAAATATTATAGCTTGTTAGTTAATCCGGCATCATTAGTTTCCTCCATAGATACACCTTTATTGCATGGGCGAACCGTGTAGATCCAGATCAGCCGGCACATCTGTTCGCTTTATGATTCCTTAGGTTATTTCAGACCAAATTGCAACCAGTGCAGATCCTGATCAGATGGCACGGATATGCCAGCTGATCTGGGTCTACACTGGTGGCACTTGCGTAAAAATGTGTATATAAGGAGGAAAGGATTAATCCAGAAATTATTGATAAACAATTACATATTGCATAAACTTTTTATTCACAAATGATGCGAAAAATCCCAATTTCTGGAAAAGGATGCGAAATTACCACCGCCCCCCCCACCCCCATCCCCCCCACCCCCATCCCCCCCCCAAAAAAAAAGCACTGATCTCCATACCTGTATCTTTAGAGGCTTGCAGGGCATGGTGAAAAGCCACCTCTGCATCCTTCATTTGTCCTAGCTGACTCAGAGCAAACGCTAAGTTGGTGAAACATTGACCTTGGCCATTTCTGTAATTTATCTTTGCTGTAAAATAGAAAAATTAGCAAATATAATTTCCAAACCCCCCCCCCCCCCCCCCAAAAAAAAAAAAAACAAGAGCTGTCACTTGAAATTGACATATGCCCCCGAAATGCAGCTTTGAAATCGAATAGGTATACATATGTAATAAATAAACATATGTAATGAAAAATATGCTTGTGGAAGACAAAGCATACTGCATTCATATAATGTGAAAGATGAAAGGATCATATGTTTTAAGTCTGTAGTAAATATATAGTTAAATAAAGTTAAATATGACATTTTTTTTAGAAAATTCGAAGATTATTGGGGAAATTATCCTGGAAAATGATTATTAGAGTTATCACTCACCAGAGTACAACAAAGTTGTGTTGTACAAGACCCAACGTCTCCATATGGTGAACATTTACACCAAGTTATTTTAAAATCCAATAAGAAACAACAAATCTACAGCTTGGAAAAGAAAATGCTATTTTTCGTAACAGTGACCTTGACCTTTGACCTACCGGCATGGGTATTGTAAGCAACACATGCCTTTGTCATGGTGAACATTTATGTAAAGTTATTTTGAAATCACTTCATTCTTTAGGAATTAACAGCCCAGACAAGAAAATGTTATTTTTTGTAAAGGTGACCTTGACCTTGGACCAACAGGCATGGGTACTGTACGCGAAAGTACACCTTGTCATGGTAAACATTTGAGCCAAGTTATTTTAAAATCCAATGAGAAATAACAAATTTACAGCCTGGACAAGATTTTTCTATTTATAGTAACAGTGACCTAGTTTTTGACCCCAGGTGACCCATATTCAAACTCGTCCAATTAATAACTGGGACATATGTCCTGACCAAGTTTCTTTACAATCTGATAATCAGAGTAAAGTGTGACCACTATAGTGTAAACAAGAAAATTCTATTTTTAGTAACAGTGACCTAGTTTTTGGACCCAGATGACCCATATTCGAACTTGTCTGAGAAATCATTGGGACAAACATCCTGACCAAGTTTCATGACAATCGGAGCAAAAATGTGACCTCTAGAGTGTTAACAAGAAAATTGTATTTTTAGTAACAGTGACCTAGTTTTTGGACCCAGACGACCCATATTCAAAATTGTCCCAGAAATCATAGGGACAAACATCCTGACCAAGTGTCATGACAATCAGAACAAAAATGTGACCGCTAGAGTGTTAACAAGAAAATTCTATTTTTAGTTACAGTGACCTAGTTTTTGGACCCAGATGATCCATATTCAAACTCATCCTAGAAATCTTTGGGACAAACATCCTGATCAAGTTTCATGATAACTGGCGCAAAAATGTGACTGCTACAGTGTTAACAAGAAAATTCTATTTATAGTAACAGTGACCTAGTTTTTGGACCCAGATGACCCATATTCAAACTCAGCCTAGAAATAATTGGGACAAATATCCTGACCAAGTTTCATGATAATTGGAGCAAAAATGTGACTGCTAGAGTGTTAACAAGAAAATTCTATTTATAGTAACAGTGACCTAGTTTTTGGACCCAGATGACCCTTATTCGAACTCGTCCTAGAATTCACTGGGACAAACATCCTGACCAAGTTTCATGACAATCGGAGCAAAAATGTGACCGCTAGAGTGTTAACAAGAAAATTCCATTTTAAGTAACAGTGACCTAGTTTTTGGACATAGATGACCCGTATTCGAATTCTTCTGACAAATCATTTGGACAAACATCCTGACCAAGTTTCATGACAATCAGAACAAAAATGTGACCGCTAGAGTGTTAACAAGAAAATTCTATTTTTAGTAACAATGACCTAGTTTTTGGACCCTGGTAACCCATATTGGAACTCGTCCGAGAAATCATTGGGACAAACATCCTGACCAAATTTCATGACAATCGGACAAAAAATGTTACCTCTACTGCGTTAACAAAATTTACCTTAGGGTTAGGGTTAAGGGTTAGGGTTAGGTAAAACGGCCCATAACTCAGCCAAAAATAATCCGATCAGAAATTCCTTTGGATATGCACAATAAGTCTTGGTGACAAACACTCCTGTGAAGTTTCAATGAAATCCCTCAAGCAGTTTCAGTTTACGTTAGGGTTAGGGTTTAGGGTTAGGGTTAGGGTTTAGGGTTAGGGTTTAGGGTTAGGGTTAGGTAAAAAGGTCCATAACTCCGCCAAAAATAATCCGATCAGAAATTCCTTCGGATATGCACATCTACACTTGGTGACAAACATTCCTGTGAAGTTTCAATGAAATCCCTCAAGCGGTTTGGGAGAAGAAGCGAGGACAAGATTTTGCTTAAAAGGGCCATAACTCAGCCAAAAATAATCCGAGCAGAAATTCCTGACGATATGCACAACAAGGCTTGGTGACAAACATTCCTGTGAAGTTTCAAAGAAATCCCTCAAGCGGTTTATGAGGAGAAGCGAGGACAAGATTATTTCGGACAGAGGGAAAGACGGACGGACGGACAGACGGACAGACGGACAGTGCGATTACTATATGCCTCCCTTCGGGGGCATAAAAAAACACTTGAAAACATGTTTGCCTCCATTTTTTGCAGAATTGATTTGTACAAGTATTGTCCAACAACATAGACCCAGCACTCTTGCATTGGACCCTGTAGTCGGTATATTTTGTAAACTTTACAATCTACTTCCATATCGATATGAATGTGTATAACAATGTTAAAACGGTCACAGTTAAGAATTCTGCTAAGCGCAGTCCGTAAAACCTAAACTCGTGGGTTTAAATTCATGTTTCAGCCACTTTTTTTATTGTTTGATTTTAATTTTGAAATTGCCCTTCTTTTACAACTCGCACAGACCGTTTTTCTGCGTATACTAGTAACTACCTGTGTAGTATATATTTTTATAACTGCATAACAGCGTGTATGGGCTAAGCAAAATGAATTTATAACCTATACGATTAAATAATGTTACAAATAAAGTTGTATAAAAAAAAAACGTTTAAAGGGTATTCTAAAACCAGATGTGATTTCAAATGAATTCTTACAAATAAATTTAAAAAATAGTGTTTTTTCATAATGATATGTTTGTTAGGATTCGAACCAGAGACCTTCAAATCTGTAGTCTGGCATTTATACCAATACACCACAACTCACAGACGTGGAGTGAACAAATATATCAATTTATTTGCTGGTTATGTACCAGTGTTTTTCCAATGACCTTTACGAAAATTAATGATGTGCCAGGTCAATATTATTGGAAAATATCACTGAAATGTTACCAAAGGGAGTTCAGCAAAACTAGTTTTCTTGTTTCGTGCAGTCTTTGTTAACTCCCTTGAAATTGCAATGGCAGACTTAACAAAATAAAGTAACTGTGTGAAAATGCACAGTGTATAAAAGACTTTTACGTGTAGTTTTTATCTCAAAACAGAGCAGGTTACCCAATCTTAAAACAACATATAAGTGGAACCAATGGATGCTTTCCTGGTATTGCCGGGACCTAGTAAAGGTGCTCACATACTATAGTATATGTCTTATGTAGGTAAATTTAATGGGCCATAACTTAGTAAACAAAATGTAACTTGTTGCTTTGCTAAGATTATGTGCATCTCCACTAATATGTTTTGCTCTTCATTTAGTGTTTTATTGAATTAAGCTTATGGTTACTGATAAATGGTGCTACAATATGCTGTATGAAAAAAAAAATAAAAAAGTGGTTACCATATCTCATTGCAGCATCTTCATGACACTTAATGGCTCTCTGAAAGTCACTACAGAAGTTGTATGCAGCACCAAGATTTTGCAACACGACAGCTTCGAGCTGAGGGTGAATCTTGTGACTGGTTTTAACAAATTCAACAGCTTTTTCAAAACAGGTAGTGGCCTCATCATATTGTTGCAGTTGAGTAAAAACAAGGCCAAGGTCATTGAGTATCTTAGCTGAAAAGAAAACAAAGAAAACAATTTATTTTATGCTTTTCAGTGAATTATAGAATTTTCCCGGTGAAATAAAAGTGGTATTTCACTGTTTCCAAACAGTGGAATATCATTTTTATTTTCACTGCTTTTTTCACGTTGGTACCTAAACGCACATAACATACCGAATGAGAACGTTGAGAAAACGGGCTCAATTTGGATATTTGACGTCATGACGTCACGTCATAAACAAGCGGTTTTGGCGCCATTTCTTGCCATTTTTCTGTCAAATTCACACAAAGTGTGCACTAAAAGCATAAAATAAAAAGAAAATTTGTTTTTACCAGTGAAAGATAGAAATATATTTCACTCGTGAACTCCGGAATTATGTATTTTCACTCGTGGCTTCGCCACTCGTGAAAATACCAATTCCGGAGCTCACTCGGTGAAATATATTTCTATCTTACACTGGTAAAAACAAATATCCTCTATATTTTTATATTGGATTTATAAATTAACCATATACTCTAAGGATACAGTTATATCCCATGTACAAGTAGATCAGTCTGCACTTCTGTGCAGTATATAAAACAGTCAACCAGTTGCATATGGAATATAAGTAATATTCATAGAGTAAAAATTTAAAGGTTATATATTTTCTTCACTAAATCTTGCAAAATGCTTTTAATAATGTGTTTTGGCATACTGTTATGGCATTAAAAGTCTAAAAAATATGTGGAAGAAAAACAAACAAATACATGTACTATTTGTCATGAAAACAGCGTATTTTTTACTCCATGTTTTCTGGCTAATTTTAATCAATAATATGTACTTCAGTGTGTTTCATTTATGCAGCAAATAGTTAATATTGTAATTTAATTTTCAAAAACATGCTATCAGCTTAACGTCCGGTAAAAACAATATATACAAATCTTACCAGCTACCATGCAGTCTTCTCCATGGCACTCAGTGTCATTGATTAGGTTCTTACTCTCCTCTGCTGCACCTTTTGCCTCTTCCCGATTCACCATTCTTAATTGGGCTGCTCGTTCACACAATCTGTCAGCTCGGCTTAAATTATCATCACAAACACTCAGCTATCTTTTTACAAACTTCAGCCGCGTTTACATAGTCTTTCCAGCCTTGATAAATTTGAAAACATTTTTCTAGACACTGAATTTGAACATCCATCCTATCTCTTTCATATTTGGAATATTCTTCATAAGCCCTGTTAAAATCATTCAGTGCTTTCACTTCTTGATTTAACTTTTCATGACCAAGTCCCATATTGAAATATAAATCCCCATTTGACCGTTCGTCTCTCTGTTCATCTGGCGGCGTGGCTTTGTGCAGGTATTCCATACCTTCAGTTGCCTTCCCTATTGCTATACAAGCAGCTCCAAGATTTAAGGCACATGTTCTTTCAATTTTGTCATCATTGATTTCTCGAGCTAGTTTGTAAGCTTTCTTGTAACAACGAACAGCATTTTGAAGATCATTTTCTTCGTGATGTTTTTGAGCCCTCATTCGACAGCTGACCAATTCTGC